>CALYLW010000233.1:712149-977149 GCA_944989445.1 Ampullaceana balthica | reverse complement strand
ACGTAAATACATACATACATACATACATACATACAGACGACGGAATTATGTATATTGATATGTGTGTGCGTGATTTTTATGATTAAACATGGAGTTCCTTGCATACTGTTGACAAGAGAAGGAAATATATCGGTTTTAGAATGTGTGGAGATGGGGAGACTACGATTGGACACTTGTTTTGTTCATTGGCGTTCGGGGTGTTTGAGAGGTTGGTTCCAGTAAGTGTAGATAAAATATCTCCATGGTGATACCCGCTTGTTAAGTCTTGCCGGTGAGATCATGAGCCGAGTCATAGAAAGTTTAAAATTAACTCGACCCACCAAAGACAATTCAACATATTTAGTGTTTATGATTTTAAAATAAAAACAAAGTTTTTGACTATAAATCCCTTATAAGTGAGACATACCTTAAAGTATTGATTATGTTCAATATAATACGCACTACACGACAGACTCCTGTGACATCTCGAGGGCTGGAGTGAAACTCCAGTGACCCGTGGAGATCAACTATAGCAGCAAATACGCATGCTACCTAGAGATCAAAAGAGATAAACTAAACATTCATTAGTTTAATTACGATATATTTGATCGATCTGAAATTTTGATACAATGCATTGTTACGTGACAAAAGTCTATGTGCAAACTTTCAGCTCGATAGCATCATTGGAAAAAGATCATTTTTGACTTTTGTTTTTCCGCCAACCCTCCCTACCGACCCAGACAGACATGGCGGTGAAGTAAATATAAGGGATTTAATTAAAAAACCCTAAAAAACAACTTTTTTACTATAAGTCCCTTATATATGAAACATAATTAAAAAAATTGATTATGTTCAATATAATACGCACCGCACGACAAACATTTACAGACTGAACGTGATTCAACTCACCTTGCTGTAAAACACGGGGATATTATCGGTTACAGACGCTCCATCTATACTGAAGATTATTGCGTCCTACGCTTATCTATGGTTTGTGTCTAGTCCTGAATTCTTAATAGAGTTTTAAATGGTGATAAAGTGTTGGGTTTCCTGGTTTCTGCAGGCAACCCATGCCATGCCCGAATTCCGGATGGGAAGAACGAAAATTTGTATGTGTTTGTCCTTGCATACGGAATAAGAAAGGTGTTTTTATCCTTATGTCTATCTGAGGGTTGTATTAAGTTATCTTTGTGTTGTATTTCTAAATTAGAATTAATTGCTTCATGTATTATTTAGGGCTGTGGAAATTAACGATTAATTCCTCAATAAATCGTTAAAAAAACTTAACGCTTAAATTATTTTTTAACGATTAATCGACCCATAACTTACACATTATTGGAAGTCAAAAGTAAAAAAGATTATAATAAAAAATAGCCGACGATGAATAATAAAATGTTGATAAGTTTGCCTACCATGGATCTAACACTTCGACTACTTATCAAACCAAATGAAAAGCGTATTAAGCTTATGGCAGTTATCGAGTCTGACTCAGAGACAGAAAATGACGACTGCTCTTCTGATGAATTACTGCGTTACAAAATTGAGATGAAAGTTCCTGAATCCATTAACCCTCTACAATGGTGGAAACTCAATGAACACCGATATCTGATAATGTCATTCCTTGCCAAGACTCGGCTGGTTATTTTTACTAGTCTTATATTAACTTGCTTTGTAAATCTAATCAGACTATCCCTAAGCGGACTTTTAAATATCCCAATTTTGAACCTTTTCCCGTTATCCAATCATTCTGAAAATTTGCACACATGTTCATTTTAGGTGATAGTATTTTTGTGAATTTTCGCGGAATTTTGCCATGTCTAGATTTAATTTAATTAAATATTCACTAGTCTTATATTAACTTGCTTTGTAAGTTTAATCGGACCATCCGAACCAACGAACCGACTATTTGTTTATAATTCTTTCACGTGACAATTCAGTTGACGCCGACCGTCGATATGAACACCCCCTTACCGTCCCTGCGCCCAGTTTTAAAACCAGGGGAGATCATTCTGTTTCAGTCTGTAAATGTCGCGTTTAGTCATAATCACTACTTTTAGTTATGTCTCATATATAAGGGATTTATAGTCAAAAGGTAAGCTGGCTTTGCGTTTACTGTAAAATATGTAGACTAAAATGTATAAAAAAAACACTTCTTAAAAACTAGTCTTATATTAGAAATGCACTAAAAAGTAGAAAATAAATTTAAATTTTTAAATATAGAGTCGGAACTGACCTTTAGTTCCGGATTTGTAACAATGTAAAAGTTTAAAATGAGACAGGAACGTTAAATCGTAGGTGAAATCGATTATCTCGTTGTTCACCATGACTATAAGACTAGGGTGCTCAGGTGAATATCTTTGCATAACTTAGCAAGCACCCTAGTCTTATAGTCATGGCGAGCAACGAGATAATCGATTTCACCTACGATTTAACTTTTTTTTAAATAAATTTTTTTATAAGGGTGCTTTCACAATTTTATGTTAGTGCTTCGGAGTTTTACTTCTCAGCATTGATAATCAATCAAGATTTTTTATTTTTTTCAAACTTTGAAAACGTATCCTCCAAGACAGATGACAATAACACCCTACCTGATAAATTAGTTACCAGTGACTACCATGACAACCAAACATCTTGAAGCACATATTTGACAACCTTTTGTAATTATTAGGGAGCTGAACCTTTGTAGGCTTAAATATCGCAGAGATCAATGCACGCTGGTGATTTACTGATTGTGAAATGTTTCATTATTTTATCTTACCTATTACAAATGCTTCTTCTGTACAGAAGATTATCGTGACCTACGCTTATCAATGGTTTATGTCTAATCCTGTATTTTTATAACGACCGCCAGAGAATTTATTTAGACAATTAATTTGTTAGATTTAGGCTATATTGTAAGAGGAAGATAGAAAAAAAAGAGAGAAATAGAGAGAGAGAGTTTATGTGTGTGTGAGAGAGAAAAAGAAAGAGAAAGAGAGAGACAGAGAAAGAGAAAGAGAATGTGTGTGAGAGAGAGACAATTTTGAGAGACAGAGCTATACAGAGACAGAGAATTGAAGAATAAGTGATATTTAACATTAGAAAGGAAGGTTTACAAAAAAAAACAACGAAAAGAAAAAAAAGAAAGTACAAGGGAATTACAGAGTTTTTTTTTGTTTTTTTTTGTTTTTTTTTGTTTGTTTGTTTGTTTGTTTGTTTTTTTTACTTTAAGAACCAAACCAAGATCGAACGTGGGAGATTTGATTTGGCCCTCAAAAGGGCCGTTTCCCTAAAAAGGGCCGTTGCCCTCAAAAGGGCCGTTGCCCTCAAAAGGGCCGTTGCCCTCAAAAGGCCAGTTTAAATTAATAAGATCGAAGGCGGACCTACCTACCACTCGGCCACCTCCGCAACATCACCAGCCCTACCACCTCTTCCACTGCATCCTCTGCTACCAAATCGGGCGTCGTCTGCTACCAACTCGGGCGTCGTCTGCTACCAACTCTGGCGTGGTCTGCTACAAACTCGGGCATCCTCACGACAGAAGCTGACGAAGAATCAAACTCCAATTCCAGTGCCTCAATCTTTTCGTCAAGCTGGACAAGACTTACAGATGATGATGGCGGGCTGCATGTAACGTAGACTGACGCCAACTCAGAGGTTATGTCCAGCACGCCCTTTGCTACGCCTTAGAACATGCTCGACTTAGTGTCTGAGCGGACCTCCAAGAAAGACGTTCAATTTCGGGGAAATTCGCGTGATAAAATTTTGTCGGACTTGGGGTTGAGCGGACCCCCATGAAGTACATTAAATTTCTTAAATTTGCTGATACATAAATTAAATACATTGGGAATAGAACAGTGTCTATCAAATTGTCGCACAAAAATAGGGTTTGTCCCCTTCATTGTTTTTCCACCCGTGTCTCCCCTTATCAGTTCGTAGTATTTTATTTTCACTAAAATTTTCTTTGTACCTAAAACTTCATATTGCTTACTGCCGTTCAATTTTTTTATCACTGTTTATTGCTCATGTTAACTCTGTCAACTGCTGTCACCAATGTCATTGCCAATGACACTCGTCATTTGTGCCACCACCACACTTCTATACAGAAGATTATTGCGTCCTACGTTTATCCGCAGCATATCATCATCTGCATCACCATATTACCATAAACATCAGCATAGTTATTACCATGTACATTAGAATATTATTATATGCATCAGCATATTTCCATGTACGTCAGAGTAGTATCTCTCATCGGAAACCCAAAATGAATTTGGAATTGCACTGGATTGTAATGTGAAAGAGATTTATGTCATGGATATTACGGCTGCGCTTTATTTTGAAATAACTTTATTTATATTCGACAGAACTCCTGAAATATCACGCACTCAAGCAATGTCCGAAGTTATCTAATATATTAAAGTCCACAGTGGAAATTTTAAGTAAAAGAAGTATTTCATGGGTTTTTCTCTTTAAGCGTAACAAAAGCTGATGACCTCATCTTTGATATTTTACAAATCTAAAAAGTTACGGACTAGACTTAATGCTGTGAAGAACTCTCAAAACTTTGTTACTTGCTTCTTTGTCTTATCGATGGAATGCTGTTACTATTAATAATTTGATACTTTATATAGCACCTAACCCCAAGCAAGAAGCAGCATTTCACTTAAAATAATAACACATATATGTTTATATAACTGCATTTAATGTAAAGCATTCATATCCTAATTACAACATATAATGACATGATGGTGCACATTTAACCTACGTTTGTCTTTTAAATAAATGTTTGATTGTTGTTTAATTAATTTTGAAAGTAAAGTTTGAAGAGATGTATTAAAACAGCGACATATAAGTTTAATGAATATATGGTGACGGTTTATAAAAAACATATTTTTAAAATAAAATTACAATATATATATTACTTTTCTCTTGGTTCTTCTAACAACATTTTATTGATTCTTGATGCCGAAATCATCGATCAGACCCATGTTTATGTTTTCCTGCTTCGACGGATGTCAAAAGACAGGACTTCGTCCTTGAACTTTCAGTAGATTTAGTTCACGTTTTATCGACTCCTCCAAGCCTAATATCATGGCACGAGTCATCACCCAGAGAATCAATCTTGAGAACTTATTTTGATAAATTAATGGTAGGAGCCAATCAAAGATCGATACCTCATCACGTGACTGCACCCCACCCCCAACGTTGTGGCGAGACATTAAAATGTCCATTATTTTATTGGATGACGTATATAGTGGCGCTGTTCTCTATTTTCATCACTCTGTTAACGCAGCTGTCAGATAAAATAGATTATTTATTTTTTTAGAAATAGTTTATCAGAATGTTGATTTGGCTGATATGAATATGATGATATGAATATCATCCGCGTTCTCTTTCATTTTTGTCTTTATAGTAATTCTGATTCGCTAACATGGCTGGTAAAGTGATACCATAAATTAAGAGAGTCAATATTTACGAAGAAAACAAGTGTAGTTTTAACTTTTGTTGTGTAGATTTTTTTAAGTCGTTTATTTTAATAAGGTTATTATTAGTTTTATTAGAAAATTTCTAATTTGATAATCGAAGTAAATTTAAAGGAGGACATGAAGAAAGCTGAACAGTGTTACACGATGTTTCAATGCAATCAATACATATTATATATACTTATATGGTTTCTTCAATCACAATAGAGTCAAATCGGTTATAATTAAATATAAAATTATAGCTATCTAGCTTTATTAAGTTAACTGACAAACATGTTTTTTTTGGGTTAAGACTTTGGATCCCCTTTTATAGCGTTTCTGGCAAGAGAAATGGGGTTGGAGTTTTACTCTCGTCCTATTTATTTTATTACAACCAAATCACCCCCACGACATTGTTTTGTTTTAAAATTTTCCTTTCAAAAATATTTTAGTTAAAATGTTTCCCCCTTTAGGATAAGTCAAGGGCTACAAAGAGCTTTGGTAGTCGGTTTTAATAGTACAACAGGAATGCTCAAAAAGTTATCTAATGGTAGCGAGGCTTTGCTATCTATTTTTAATTTTGGAATTAGCAGATTTTACAGTCATCTCTTCAATTTTTTCTTCATAAAGCTTCCATTTTCTTTTTTGCTTCAAATTATCAAGACGAGGCGTTTAGCTCTTGTTTTGTATTTACAGTATGTTAATTTGACTCGGCTATGTGACATTTGTCATTATCAACAAACAAATATGTTTTCAATAATTTAATGGTAGATGAATAGATATATACGGTATATATATATGTATATATATATATATATATATATATATATATATATATATATATATATATATATATATATATAATATATATATTGTTACATAATTCAATCATGTCCACGAAACTGTTCCTCGCCAATCTGAACAAACGTACTTTAAGACACTCAAATATGCTTCACGCATCTGTTTCCGTACACAGTTGTTATGATTATTCCACTCATAAATACTCCCGTACACAATATTCAAGGCCACCCCTTACACATCTACTTCCTTACATTTTCCTACTTCACATTAGCCATGCCCCCCCCCCGCCAAACACTTTCTCATATACCCTAATCTAACCTCCGCTATCTCTTCCATCCTTCACATTATCCACGTCCCTCCACTAATACTTTCTCATCCACCCCAAATCTAACTTCCTATATCACTTCCATGCATCACATCATCCACGCCCCCCTCCCCACAATCCCTCCCCCCCCATCTAATCCCCGCTATCTGTCGTCGTCATACTCCTGTGCGGGTGACCCATAGGATGACGCTGCCTTGACAAAAGACCTTGAGCGGCCCCAGCCCGAGGTCTTCTTGGAGATCTTCCGCAGACAGAAGAGCCGCTTGTTCGTCCTGAGGAAGTTCTTGTTCATCACGCCGTACAGGATCTAGTTGATGCACGAATTGGGTGAACGACGTGTAGGAGCAGGCCAGGTGGACGGCGGACGACCAGGTGTTGCCCGTGTCTAGGAGCGTCGCCACCATGTACGGGGTCATCAGGACAGCGAAGCAGACGAAGACGACGAATAGGGATTTGACGAGTGCCATCTCATCGGCGGTAATGAACATGTTCTATGGATTATGAAACCGTAACACGATTTTTTTTACACTTCAAGATGTACGTATAATATTCTAATAAGAATATCAAAACTTAAATTTAGTTGTTTTTTTTGTGTGTTTTTTGTTGTCGTTGTTGTTTTGGGGAGATGGGGTGGGAGGGTCGGCATTTTTTGTTGTTGTGATTATGGAGAACTCATCTTTGAGGAGAAAGAGATTTTCGAGGCGTAAGATACGTTCTAAACATACACAAAGTCTCAGTTTTATCCAATCTTAAATAGTTCTACTTTTCAAAGTCACGTTTTGCTATTATTCATGAATGACAACACAATAACATTTTAATAATCACATGGGAGATGCACCAATGCCATTGAGCGTTCTTATAATACAAATCCATTAAGAGTGAATAGTACTTCTTGGTTTCACTCCTTGTCAAAAAATTAATTTTGATTTTATGACTCGAACTGGTTCTCAATATATATATATATATATATATATATATATATATATATATATATACTATATATATATATATATATATATATATATATATATATATATTTATTTATATATATATATAAATAGATTCTTTCATTAAGTAGCGCAATGAAAACAATGTTAAGTTGTTAAGAAATAAAGAGTATTTAATTTATTTGATCAAAGATTTACGACGAAATTTTTTTAAATAATCTTTTTACACAATAAACTGGAAGAGGTTTACAATATTTCCGTTAAAGAAATTGTTTTGTACAAGTGTTGGGTGGAATTTCCCTCATATTTTGTCTGTATGTTTGTCCGTGTGCGTGTGTGTGGGGGGGGGGAGAGTTTTAAACTTAAAGCTAACGCAAATTTAAAACCAGACATTGTTCTAAAAATATCTTTGTACAAAAAATAGAAGTGTATGCTGTTCTCAAACAACATCTAATACATTTTAATAAACACACGAACCAACATGACAACATAGTAGATGGCCAAGACGCTAGAATTCCTTACCCTGATGGAAGACTGTGTTCTTTTGATCTTGTTCCAAAAATGATCTTCGGCCGGAGTCCCTATCTTGATTTGCACGTCTACGGCGTCCTCAGCCAGAAGAGTCCCGGCATCGGTCTCGGAAACCTGCAGCGACAGAGTCATGGTAGTCGAGGGCGCCAAGCATGAGGGTGAGACCGGGGATGGCTCCTGGGTGGTTGTTTGTGGCGCCCTGGGGGGCATGACGACAAATATCGTCGGGGTCGTCCTCCCGGAAGACATTGCAGACTTTGGTATCTTGGGGGACGGGGCAAGGGATGGTGCTGGGGTCGATCTCGGGGACGTTGCCGCGGAAGACGTTTCCAGTGAATCGAAAGGTTGCACTCTGTTGGTCCGAGGCGCCGCGGTCGCCGAATATCCGTAAGGTTTTGGGGATTTCGAACTAAAAGACAGCCTCGTAGGCGTCCTGGTCTCCGGGTAGGGTGGCGGCGTCAGCCTGGTGGCCCACACGTTAGTGGACACCGGGGTGGCCGCGTGGTCCAGTTTGTCAACTGAACAAAGAGAGTTGGACAAGTTTCTGCGCGAGGGGTCAAGGGACAGCTCGTGGCCATGCTCCTGCGTGGTCAGGTGGGAATGAAACGTGGACTTGGAGGCGGTCAGGTGGCTGCTGGTGGTCCTGATGCTAGACGTGAAGAGGCTTGTCTCCCGCCGGAAGCCCTCGATCTTCTGCGAGGACTGGTGGATGAACCGCCAGATGGCGATGTTGCTGAAGAGGATGATGACGATGGACACGCCGATGGATCCGAGCACCAGGAACAGGGTGTAGTTGAAGTTGAACGTCCGATCATATCCGCAGTAGTGGGTCTTGGTGTCGAAGTGAAACCGACCCCAGCCGAGCAGGGGTGGCATGACGTAGAGGCCTGCCACCAACCAGATGAGGAGGCAATACAAGACGGAGCAGATGTACTTCCTGGAAAAGATCTTAGCGAACAGATCACGGTGGCAGATGTTGAGATACCTGAGGTGTCGCCCGGGAAAACAGTGGAAAAAAATATAATTTTAAAAAAAACAACAACACTTATTGTACTATCGAATAGTTGAAACTTATAGTAAACAGATATGAACATGAAATTTAATCACCAACAGTTCTGCCTGTAATATGTTATAATCAATATTCCTTTTCAGCTGCGCTGCTAACCAACAGTTTAGAATTGCCGCGAAGACAATTTTGTAAAATATTGCAGAAAAAAAAATAATGCTGTGCAACTTTGCACTTGAGCTATTTTTTATTTGAAAAGGAACCGGAAGGGGGACATTGGTTAAAATCTTAATTTATCTTCTATGTATAGCTCGTTAAAATCTTCTTTTTTTTTCTTGCATCCCCTCTATTTTCACAGTCTCTTTTACCTTCTTTTGCAAGTAATTGAATTAGTTCGTTATTTTTGCCCAATATATTTCGTAACAAAAAGACAATTAGCATTTTTTTTTAAAATGACGATAACATTATTTGCAATAAGAACCTGTCTTAAGAAGGGAACAAGAACTTAAGGTACAATTAGAGGCATTTGCAAAAATCAGCAATTTTAATGCAAGATACATACAAATGTATGCATTTTCTTGGACACAGATTTTGTTCTGTTGTACGAAACGAAAATGATTAAAAATCCATTTTAAAATTATATTCTTTCCCGATAATGTAATTATAATAAATATAATATGAAGTTTCCATTAAAATAAATTGCTGTAATTTTTATCCCAAATAGAATATTTTTAAGACACGCTGTTATTTTTGTTGAGGCCCCTATCCTATTAACTCGTGCGCGATTCCGGATCTGTATATGTCATTTTATTCCAATATAGTCATTGGTTGTATATTTATACGAATTGCATAGATTACCGAAATGTTCAAATTACTTTTTTATAGAAATTATTCTTTTTTTTAAATTCTGGAACAAAGAATTGACATGTAACTTAAAAAAGCATTGGCTGCAGCCTGCTTTTATATTAAGTCATGCGTTTTTTATTGAGTTACCTTTTAATTTGCTTATTTTCGCTTTTTTAATAAAATGTAAAAAAATAGTCTATGTATGCCTTAAATAATAATTTTCATCATGCACCATAATTTTATTATATAAGCAGTCCTTTTTTTTCGTAAAAAATAAAATTAAACAACACGTAAACACACGGTTTTTGACTACAGATCCCTTATATATGAAACATAACTAAATGTTATTGATTATGTTCAATATTATACATACCGCGTGACATATTATATATCACATAAACATTTACAGATCGGCAATATATTATAAAAAATATGTTCAATATAAAACGCACCGTGCGACAGGAAAATTTTTAAAAAAGGTTGCTTAATAGGGGAAGCAGGGGCTTGTCACAAATTTCATGATTATTGGTTTTTCCAACACTAAATATTCGCCAAAGAAGCCGAAAATTGGTGTTTAATAACATCGATATATCTTTTATAAATTATAACCAATCTAATGTTTCTGAGTTGAAAACTGTAATGGTAATTAGGTAAAGTTTTCACCAAAGTCAAAGTGTGACAACCTGCCCCATAGCGGGGTAAGTTGTCACGAGGGTTGGGGGCATGTTGTCACACATAACCACTAATAACAACAACATAAAAAACGACACACACAACGTTAGATAACACAAGTAAAGTTAAATAAAGAAATATGAACACATTGTTAAAGGTAAAACAAAAGGAATGACTGGCATTGAGCCATAGCCACTCAGTTTATTTTTAAAATATCATTAAAAAGATCCTCTTTAAAAAAAATCTATCTTTTGTTCTGAGGGTTGTGCCCTTTAAAATTCTGGTCAGCTTTGTCTTGATCTGAGAAATGGGCACGCTGGCTAACTCCAGCACGTTTGGTTTAATAAAGTTCTTTGCCTTGGACGATTTTCTCAGAAAGTCAACCTCAACCTCATTGTCATCATCAGGTGCTGCGTTTACTTGACCAACATAATGAACATCCGATTTCTTTGTTTTGTATTCCACAAGAACAAAATCACCAACTTTTAAACGTTCACTTTCTACACCATTCAACTCAAAATTTAGCTTTTCCTCTCCTTCTGAAAACTCTTCACAGACACTTTGATCGGAATCATCATGCACAGAGAAGTTGGATGGTTCATCTTCACTGCTGTCACTGTCAGACTTATTGCTTTGATCAATTGGTCTCACTTTCTTTCCTTTATTCTGTTTGGCTGCAAGCTCATCTTCTATGCGCCTTTTCACTGGAGACGATGTGTATATCTCTGATGTCACCTTTTTCCTTTTTGGTGTTAAAGCTGAACATGGCCCTGCTTTACCAAAGGGTCTGATATCATACGGAGACACAAAGCCCAATTTGTCTAAATCACTAGCTGGTTTAGACGTTGAGGAAGCCTGAGTTGATGTTGAGGGGTCTGGACGATCTGTTGTAAAAGAAGGTGCATATCGATCGTCCGGGATAGCAATTTTACTTCTTCAATTACTTTTGTAAATACAATCCATGGTTGCTTGTAACCAAGATCATCTTCAGTAAGGTCTTTGGCCCTTTTTTTTTGCTGCAACATATCTGCTGCTAAGTGTTTTGTAGTTAACACTGTGATCTTTAGCAGCAGTCCGAAGGTTTTTGTTGTCATTTAAGACTGAATTTACAGCTTGAAGCATATCTTGTCTGCAATATGTTCCTTTGGTCGTTTTGCGCTTGTAATTTCTCATAATGGCGCTGGGTAATAAAAGAAAAAAAGTACAACGAAAGGTTAATTCATTCACAGTATAAGATGGTATAACCATAACTAGTAAGCAATAAAGGAAGACATATATAAAGATTTAAAATGTGTCTCCACATGAAATATTCTGATCTGTTTCCGTGGTTAATACCTTCAGTTTTTACTAATCTAGAAACTTAAAGGTGCTGTTTTATGGTTTAACACATTCTACTTTAAGTTGTAAAAGATATCAATCATTTATATTCCTACTCTCATTGTCCTAACAGGCATATATTGATTAAACGTTAGACAAAACAGTACAAGGGGCAAGTTGTCACAGCTGGAGAGTACGTGTGATAACTAGCCCCAATCATTGTGACATCTTACCCCAAGCCTGATCGAAACACATTTGTAGTTATATCTTGCAAACTTGGACAAGTATACCAAAATCAAATATTTATTCACATACATACATTATGCATTTATGATATTAATGAATAAACACTTACCTGTGGTGATAAATCTGGTATAAGTAACTGGTTTTTGTAAGGACATCAAAATTTACGTTGTATTGTATGCTTTCAACACAATGCTGGCTGTGACTGAAAAAATCTGAGAGTAAAGCCCCTTGATCATTTGCATATTAAAAGTCTTCATAAAACAACACACCATTCAAAAGATTCGCCTTTTTACTAAGACAATGGGAAAGCCCTTGTGACAACTTACCCCTGTGACAACAAGCCCCTCCTTCCCCTATAATACGCACCGCTTGACAGTCTAGCACAAAAATGTTAATGTTACATAGAGATAAACTAAAAATTCATGAATGTAGTTACGGTACATTCGATCTTAAATTTTTGCTACAATGCATATTAGGTGACAAAGGTCTTTGTGCAAAATTTCATCTCGATAGCGTCAAGAGAATTTGGTCATTTTTTCACTTCGCTTTTCCGCGGGAGCACGACAAACAGAGTTTACGACAGACAGACAAGACGGTGAAGTTAATATAAGAGATTTTAAAAATGTTTAAAAAAATAAACCGAAACTCAACCTTAAAAAGCTTTCCAGGCAGTAGTAAAAAGTGGTGCCGTTGAATGACGGTTCAAGTGTGATCGAGGCTATAGACTAGTCTAGACCAACGGTGCACAAACTGCGGCTCTTCTGTGTTCCTATGGCGGCTCGCGAATGTCAGGGTATGAGAATCACTGCGAATGATTGTTGCGAATGATTGTTGTGAGATTGTTGTGAGCCAGTGTTGGAGTCGGGTCAAGGCGTTGTTTACGGGTATGAACTCCTATCACGGGAATAATGTCTAGGATGGCTGAGTGAACTTCTGGTCACACGGGATATGTCAGGGACGACCAGAGGACACGCCAGGGGTCAGTTGAGACCAGTTGGGGGGTATATAAGAGAGTAGTCGAGATGAGTGCGGGGTGTGGCAGAAAGCTGTGTAGTTCGCATAGTGTTGTGCGGTCAGACCGGTCAGGATAGACCGGGGAGTTGCAGGGTTGCAGTAACACAGAGAGCTGAGGTTTAATGTCGCCCAGAAGCGGTCAGGCTAGGACCGAGGGGGACTTAAACGCTTTGTGTATTTACGTAGATCTGAAGAGGACTTGAGCATGGGCCCAGGATGGTCGAGTCGGACCGAGGGCATGCTTGAGCATACAGCCAGTTATATATAGATGTATTTGATGTCAAGGCAAGACAGCCAGTTGTACAGTTGTACATAGCAGAATAAACATTGCATTGTTATACCGACTTGTGTCATCTCTTGAGTGTTGTGTGTAGCGGAGAGCAAACAATAATCCACCAACGAATGAGACCTTAACATGGGGGCCCGGGCCAACGAAAGAGTCTCAGGATTGCCAAGCACCGCCAGCAACACAAGAATCGACGTGAGAGAAACGACGAAAACACATCAGTGCAGAACCTACTGTTAGGGGTCGGTTACATACCGTACAAGTCGAGGGAGAGTCAAGCGTAGGGCGTAGGGCTTACGCCTCGAACCAGAACCAGCAAAACAACGACGTCGGAACCAGCACAGCAACGACGTCTGAACCAGCGACGAACACAGGCAGTCAGGGCGTCGACAGACGGTGCCAACTACGAGAGAAGACGATTACAAACTGTACCGGGAGGTCAAGTTGCAGAACCAACCATCCCGTCCCAGCTACAGTGGGACCCTAAGGAGCCGAGACGACCCACAGCACCACAGTTCAAATCGGGAAAAGATCGAGAAGATATTCAAGTGGAGACAATGGGAAGAAGACGAACGAGAAAATAAGAGAAGACAGGAAGAAAACGAACGAGAAGATAAGAGAAGACAGGAAGAAAACGAACGAGAAGATAAGAGAAGACAGGAAGCCGCGGACATTAGGAAGCATGACGAGGAACAGAGACAGAAAGAAAGGGAGCACGAATTGAAATTGGCAGAAATTAAAAGGAGAGACGAAACTGAACTGGACATGACAGGCCACTCGAGAGAAAACAAAGACCTTCGACAAATAGTAAAAAATTTGCAAAAATTTGACGGGTCCCAAGAACTCGACGAATATGTGGCGACATTTGAACATGTAGTGACTCAGGCGAAAGTGCCAAAAAGTCAATGGCTGATAGAGTTACAAGTAAGGCTAACGGTTGAGTTACAATCATTCTTAATGACGGAAGACGTTAGGACAAAACTGCATGATTATGACACTGTCAAGCAACTCCTTTTGCAACATGCAGGATTTAATGGGGAGAAATACAGGGAAGCGTGGAATAGTCTAGTACCGGAGAGTAATAATTTTAGATTATTTCACTCAAAATTGGTTAGAAGTTTGGACAATTGGGTGGCCAGTACAAAAACAGAGAGAACATTTGACGGGGTGAGGGATTTATTATGTAGAAACAAGTTATTATTGAACATGAATGAAGAGGCTGTTAAATGCATTCTAATGAATAATGCCCCCAAATGTGAGGACGTACTGACACAAATTGACCATATAAAGTCGGCAGGACAAGGACAACTAAGTAGGAAAGCCAATACACAGCCACTGGTAGGAGGTGTGGCGGAACATAGGGGTGAATATGGAGGCAAGTATAGAAGTCGCTCGACGGAGGGCCGAGTAATGGGTGCATGTTTTAACTGTGGTCAGAGGGGTCACATAATGGCCAACTGTCGACAGAAATGGGCCAATAATAGGATGCCTGCGAAGGGAAATCAGTATAAAGACTCAGACCAGAAATCTAGCTATAATGGAAATAAGTATCCATGGTACAGCCAGGATAGATGACTAAGCAAAGATTGCAAACAGGGCCGTACTATACAGTGGCAGGGGTATAAACCTAGAAAAGGGTGGCAGTCTCGCAATACGCAATGCGTGGGGAGTATGAACGATATTTTTAGAAAGTCCACGGGTAGATTAAATGTCGAAAAATGCTTGTTGTTAGGGGAAGGAAGCTTCTCTTCTTAGAGACACCGGCTGTACAATCGTAGGGTGCAGAAAGAGTTTAATACCAAAAAAATACAGGACTGATCAGACATTTACAGTTAAACTTATCGATGGGACAATAAAAACGTTTGAAACTGCTATAGTAGACATTAAAACCCCTTATCTCTGCGGTAGATTTTTGTCCGCCCTTTTTGAAGATCCGGTAACAGATGTGATTTTAGGAAATGTTAGATCAGACGAGGACACACCATTCCATCACGGTAACGTAGTTACCAGGGCCCAGAATAAACGAAATAAAGGGGGAGGACCACATAGTTCGCATAGTGTTGTGCGGTCAGACCGGTCAGGATAGACCGGGGAGTTGCAGGGTTGCAGTAACACAGAGAGCTGAGGTTTAGTGTCGCCCAGAAGCGGTCAGGCTAGGACCGAGGGGACTTAAACGCTTTGTGTATTTACGTAGATCTGAAGAGGACTTGAGCATGGGCCCAGGATGGTCGAGTCGGACCGAGGGCATGCTTGAGCATACAGCCAGTTATATATAGATGTATTTGATGTCAAGGCAAGACAGCCAGTTGTACAGTTGTACATAGCAGAATAAACATTGCATTGTTATACCGACTTGTGTCATCTCTTGAGTGTTGTGTGTAGCGGAGAGCAAACAATAATCCACCAACGAATGAGACCTTAACAGCGAACAATTTATGAAATTAAAAATTTTCGTTTGAAATACATGACATAAAACATAAATGAGGGTCTTAAAAAATCTTAACCGAAAAAAAATTTTTTAATAATTAGGGCTTGATCTAAATTTAAGAAAAATATTTCCGGGTTAAAGTCTGGAATGTGTCAGCAGCAGACACGATTTTACGCTTTCAGCAAAGAAGGTGTCACTACAACCGAGGCACGTTATGCCATCGCTTGGAATATAACTCGTGCTAAACGACCTTATTTATTAACTCGTCAAAAATGCTAGCTACCGTCCAAATTTAATTAATTTCGCTAGTTCAAGGGCTTCTCAGCAGAATCATAAATATTAATGTTCACTATGGCTCTATATGCGCTGTGTTTCTGTTCATAATTTTACATATTTAAATACAATATTTGATATTTTTGTAACAGTAAAGCATACATTTCTTCAAAAGAGTTTTAAAATAATTGAAAAGTTTTAAAAAATAAAATTAGAATAAAATATTAGTTTATAAAAATAAATCACAAAAGAAATTTTTCATTGCAAAATGGCTTGAGACCCATAATGCTTCAATGGGGATTTCAACGAATTTTTTTAATATCTAAAATTGCTCTCAATTACTACAGGTCTGGGACACCCCTGGTCTGGCCACTCCTGGTCTGGCCAACCCTGGTCTGGCCAACCCTGGTCTGGTCAACCCTGGTCTGGCCATCCCTGGTCTGGTCACACCTGGTCCAACCAACCCTGGTCTGGACACTCACCTGTTGAATGAGATGAACATGATGGTCAGAAGAGACGCCACGTAAGATAAGACAATCACAAAACCATTGAAAGCACAGTTGCCCTCGGTGAAGACGGGATAATATCCCAGGATAAGTCCGGCCACTGTCCACGTCAGCACGTATCCTAAGGACAGGCGATAAATAAAAATACAACTCAAAAGCGTGTGTTTTTTTTTCAAAGTTTCCGGAAATATTTAATAACCAAAAAAGCAAACATTTAGAGAAATATTTTTTTTTAATGTTAATGATTGTTGATGTTACAAATTGATCTAGTTTCATTTAAGTGTGTCGTTAATTTATCGTCAATAATTATAAGAAAATTTTGCTTAAAAAATGTGAAATAACTTGACAATCCACTGTGCAAATTTAATGTAATTCAGGAATATTGTGTTATCATCGTAAATACAGGTGTCTGCCAAATTTCAGCTTAAGCGAGCAATGCAAAGTGCGTCCAAATGACGTTGCAAGGTTTGACGCTAACACACACACATAATGTGCAAACTAAATAAAAATGTATACAAAGAAACCAACCCATACTTAAACACAATTATTTTTTTAAAAATATATTAACTTTCTTTTAAACACGATTAGCTATGCAATTGTGCATGGCAGATGATTTGGAATATAACCTTCTATTATTTTTATTCCAAAGTTTGTTGCGTTCATTCTACATTGTTACATCTTCTAGGTCGTGGTTTATAGCTCTACTGTCTTCACCAATAATATCCATTAACTCGTCACAGAGAGCATTTAAAATGTCAGGTTGATATTGAAGTTTGAACTAATTACCATTATATCCTGCCAGACATTTAAGCCATGCGTGACCTTATTCATAATAAAAATGATTTGACTGTGAACAGTTTTTTAACTGGTTAAATTTCTAGAGCTGGACAAAAAATTTAAATGGATCACCTCATTATCTACAATAAATATCCTACATATATTGTAGGATTGACAGCTTCCTTCTGTTAGTAGTAAATATTTGTTGAAAATCGATTACATTAACAAATAAATCTTTTTTTCCGCTTATTTTTATTACTTATTTTTTTCATTAATCTTTAGGATTGGCAGCTGACGAGTTCCGTGTTTGATCAAGAGATTAAATAATTATAATCGGATTAAGGGAGATCAAAGCCTAGATCAGAAACCATTTCAGCCCATCAAAGCTTTCTGGCTTAATGAAACCGAACAAAATCCATGATATAGTTGGCTTTCCTTATGTCTCGTGAGACGATGGAAGATTCTGTGCTCTTGTGGGATCTTCGCGCATGGCCCTGCAGCTTCTGCTGTTGATGTACAAGCCCACTCGCAAATTTGCAGCCTTTGCCGCACTTCTGGCACTGAAAGGCAGCACCTGTGGTTGTCTGATTAGCTCTCCTTTTCCTCTTTTGGCGGTCCGCGTCTGCGACCTGTCGCAGGTCTCTTTCTCCTGCTTCTAGCCCGGCAGTCAACGATTGTCTCCATCTGTGTCTGTCCCCAGCGAGTTCTCCCAGACATTTATGTCGATGCCTATAGCTTTGAGGTCTCTCTTGCGGACATCTTTGAAACGGAGGTGAGGCCGGCCTGTAGTCCTCTTTCCTTTGGCTAGCTCAGAGTAGAGGATGTCCTTTGGGATTCTGCCATCCTCCAATCAGCGAACTTGTCCCAACCATCTGAGCCGACGCTGGCGGAGAAGAGTTGTCATACTTTGTATATTTTCCTGTTGTAGCACCTCATTTTTGGTGACATGGTCCTGCCAGGCGATTCCCAGGATGCGCCCGAGACAGCGCATGTGGAAAGCACTCAATCTCCTTTCTTGCCTGGAGTATAGGGTCCAGGATTCACTGGCATAAAGGAGGGTGCTTAGCACACATGCTCGGTACACAGCAATTTTGGTTCTGATGGTCAGCTTTTTGTTGTTCCAGACTCTTTTTGAGAGCCTGGCCATAGTTGTGGAGGCCTTGCCGATCCTTATGTCTAGGTCGGAATCAAGGGACAGGTTGTTGGTGATGTTGGAGCCAAGGTACGTAAAGTGATCCACGGCCTCAAGTTGGCAACCATTGACGGTGATGTGTGGTGGATCAGCATCCTGGGCCATAACGTGATGGCCCAGGATGCTAATCCACCAAACAAAACATGATATGGACATTTTATAAAATGGAAACTGCGCAACTTCAAGCTACCCCTTTGACCAAACGCTGACCCTCTACGCACAAGCCCCCTCTCCCAACCTGTTCTTGACCATCAGCTGAACACATACCCACAAGCTTCCCCTTTGACCAATAGCTGACCACCTACCCACAAACTTCCCCCTTGACCAGCAGCCGAGCACCTACCCACAAACGTCCCCCCTTGACCGCCAGCTGACCACCTACCGATAATGATGAGGTCCGAAATCGCCAGGTTGACGATGAACACGTAGTGCGGGTTGTGCATTCGCTTGTTGGCGGCAACTGTCACTATGACAACCACGTTCCCCAGCACGCCGACTACAATGTACACGACGCCGACAACGATGAACATATCTCGGGCCAACTCCGGCAGCGGCTCCCCGACGTAGCGTATGACGTCAGCCTCGGACCTGTTGGCGGTGGTGTTGGCTGTGGTGGTGTTGTTCATAGCGGTCCGGTTGATATCTGGTCACATCCCTGTAATAAACTTGCTGGACCGACAAGGGCGAGGAATGCCCCGAAACAGAAACTCAATCCCTGTCCGATTTTAGAACAAACCTTTTTCTCTTTCTTTTTTTCTTTTTCTTTTTGTTGATAAAGTTGTATTCCTAATAAAGTAAAGTGTTAATTATCTATTATCACAACAACTTTCGATTTTTGTACAGGACCCGGGTGCTGCGTTGTTATGCAACAACTGATAAGGTTTCATAATTCTGCGATCTTCAACAATAGGAAAATAACGTTAAACAAAGCTAACATAAATACTTTAAAGGTACATCGAACAACATCAACTTTGCCAAAATTAAAAGTTTAAAACAATCGAGGCAGACGCAGGAAGTAAAATTTAAAAAACAAAACAAAACCGGAAGTGCAATCCAATAAGTCGCAAATGGGAAAACCCAAAATATTAAAATATTGGAGTCCGCCAGGGCTGCATTCTCTGAGCTGTCCTGTTGAATATCTTCCTTTACAAAATCATTTTAAAAAAACAGTCATTGATCACCACACATCCATTTCTACAGGTGGAAGACCCTTATGCAACCTAAGATTTGCTGACGATATAGATATTTAGGTTGGGAACAGTAACGAACAACAGGAGCTCACTGACAAACTTGCAGACAGATCAGTTGCATATGGAACAGAGATAAGCACAGAGAAAAGCAAGATATGGTTAACACGTCAGTTGCCCGTATAGTAAACATCATAATGAACCACAAAAAGCTGGGGGAGGTACATAACTTAAAATATCTAGGAGTCATTATATCTAGAGATGTTACCTGTGAAGCTGAAATTCGAGCTAGAAATGGGTCGGCAACGACAGCAATGATGAAATTAACAAAAATGTGGAACAGCAAAAATATTAGCCCTCCAACAAAACTCAGGCTTCACAGAGCTCTCGTTAAAACCATTGTCTTTTATCATGTGAGACCTGGACACTACTGGCAACCACTGGAAGCAAGCTGCAGGCATTTCAAAACAAATGCATGAGAAAAAGTCTCCAGATATCTTATCTAGAACACAAGACCAATGAATATATATGGCAAGGAATAAATTCTATTGCGGGTCGTCAAGAAACCATTATAACAACAATTAAGAAACGTAAGATGGCATGGTTCGGTCATGTACTGCAAGAATCATCCTTCAAGGCACTGTAGAAGGGGGCCGGCGATGAGGTAAACAGAGGAAAAGTTGGCTTGACAACATAAAGGAATGGACAGGGATGAGGTTGAATGAATCACTGGCCGTCGCTCAAGATAGGCAAATATGGAGATCGTTGTCTGTTGATGTGTCCATGCGCTCCCCCCCCCTCTACGTCCACAAAGGTCACGGACTTATGATGATGATGATGATGACTTTTTTTATAGAAAAGAGCGGCTCGTCTATGAATTATTTTGAAGCTGGTATTTTAATAGTTAAGCCAAATGCTTGTTTATTTAACTGATGTTGTCGGCGTATGTGTAAATTTGACTAATTGCATCAATATTTGCACCTTATTTAATACATAAAAGCAATGCTTTCTGAATAAAAGATGCAAGAAAACATTTGTTTAAAAAATTATATTCTCATGATAATTTTATTAAAATTTGAACATTTCCTTAATTGAGACATAATATTAATAATATTAGAAAAACAAATTGACCAATTCTCTTGAATATAGTTACAATTTTTTGTTACAGATCACTTAACTTGTATGACATTTTCTCATTCAAGTTGTGAACAAAGAGAATATTCTAATAATCCAATTTATACTAACATTAAATTCGGCATCTGTATAGTTCTGTATAAACACGTTTCATAACCTTTTAAATAGCTCACAAACCAAATAATGTATTTATGTATAATAATAAACCAATGAGGCGTCCAAGTGTAGAGTAAAATGTCGTTTTAATTAATCATTTTAACACGAATTTGACCAATCCACCAATGAAAAACTGTTTCAAGACTAACCTATTATAACCACATTTTCCTGGCACACCAATGAATCAATAATGACACACCTATGAATCAATAATGACACACCTATGAATCAATAATGACACACCTATGAGTCTTTTAAGACGTATATCTTATTATTTTAAATTATTCACATGAATACACTTTCTGGGTCATACTTGTAACTATAAATCTTAAAGATTCCATGTATGATCTTTCAAAAATTCGCCCACGAATACACTCTCCGAGACGCATCTACGAATCTTCAAAGACACGCCACTGCATAAGCCTGACTATAAACAAATGATTCTATGACGTGGACTGGATAAGGAAGACAACTCGGCCACATACATAAATCACAGGAATCAATGCTTATCTCACGTTAGCCCTCATACCTACACCCTCCAGAGAATCAACTGGAACTCACCAAGATAGTCCACCCCACGACCGGGAAGTGACGTCAAGAACACAACGGAGGTCGGGATGGTCTAAAGGGCGAATCCAAAGATGTAATATAAAAAAAAACACATTAATTTAAATAAATTTTAACTTGTTCCCTGGGACAGATAGAATATTAAACACAAATTCTGTTTCATGTTGAAGGTTTTTTTGTTACACGCGATCGTGAATGAGAAGAAGGAAGCTTTGAAGGAAGCTTTGAAAATGACGTGGAGCTTGAGGCGATTAAAATGAAAAAAAATATTTTGGGGGCATTCGGTATAAAAATCAAATCAAAATTAGCCACTCAAGCACTCACAGAGAATAGAATGCCTTAAGATTCTCATTTTATAACTTGAGTGTGTTTCATTAAAAAAAATAATAATAAATCATTTATAAAAATGACTGGGATAAAGATTTTAGAATAAATAACAAACTACAAAAACCAATTGTTTAAGAAAAAAAATAAATTAAAATTGTGTATGTATTTTTTATTTCATTCCTTTACAAAAAGTCATTTAAATTATTAGACACAAAATTCCTGAAAGAGACATCGAAAGGGTTAGATTTTTTACTAGTACTAGAAAGTCAAGCCTATAAAATCTTTGCTAGGTGAACGATGATAAAATACATTGATTAGCATAAAAAAAGGTTGCAGTGAACGCTGTTTTGTTGACAGTGTTAGTTTTAGTCAGGAAGACTTAAAATAACAACGTTCTGCCGGCGGTCATCTTCTTTCATTATTTCAGTGTTAGCCCTTGGATTTGAGAATTATTCAAGTATTGTAGTGGGATTAAACTAGGTTTAATCATGTGTAGTGGTCACCTTTCAACTCGTATCAAAACACAATGAAATTAATTGTCAATAATGAAATCGATAATACGTGCTTAACTTTTAAAGCCACATTTTAATGTCTGAATTACTCCATATACCCGAAAGCCCATTGCTGTCAAGTCAACACAGTGGGGTATTCAATAAGACATATCCAGTGAAAAATAAATAACATAAAATAAAACATGAAGTTTTTTTTCATACAGATTTTTGCCCATTGAACACTAATCCAAAGAATCAAATTTCATACCAATGCATACATCAGCCATTAAAGTGAAACTCCTTTACTAAATGTACCTTAAAAAAGCCATGTTTTTAATAAAACAGTATTTCGTTCAATTTAGCTGAAAAGATTTCCTACAGGTAGATGAGATGAAATTCACCAAGCTCGTCCTTGACTGCATCGAGATGGAAGTTGATGTAGGGTAGTTGAGAAACTCTCTCTCTCTCTCTTTCTCTCTCTCCCCCACCCCCTCCCCGAGCCCTCGTCGTTAATCGTTAGACTGAACTTCCCAGAGGCGGCGTTAGGGACGCGCGAGGCCTGGTGCAACAATGAACGCGCGGGGCCTCCCTAGATTTGATCAATTCTTGCGCAAACTCAGTAGTGCTATATCTGCCGGCTCTTTTGTTACTAAAATATAGTCTCAAGTCTGAAAAGCGTGGCCCCCCTAAGCGCGGGGCCTGGGGCGATTGCCCCAGCTGCCACCCCCAAAAGCCGCTCGCTCCTGGAACTTCCAGTGCTAATTAGAGCAAAAGTAACCACTTCAGGTCAAATATAAATCAAATTATTATTATTTATTTTAAAATAATATAACAATTTGTTATCGTTAACATCTATTGTTATCAGAGTTGGCATCGTGCAAAGTTCCATCACTCTAGCTAATAGAAAAGTGGATTTAATTAAGCTCACAAGATTCATGGAAAACGGATGTGTTAATGACATCATTTTACAACTTTTGGCAACTTGACAAATTAACCATTTTCATGGACCATGCGAGTTTTAAAAAGTTGCCCAACGTGTTTCGGGAACCAAGCATCATCGTCACTATGATTGACAGCTGCCCATATAACAATAACTTGTCAGTCGTATAGCTGTGGATATAAATTTTTTAGCCATGTTTTTAAAGATTAAAATTTACGAATAGTCAATGGTTTTTCATATTTATGTATTTCATAACATGTGTTTCTAGCTTTTATAAAACTTGCTCTTCTTCTTCTTCGTTCTCAATTTGAGTTTTGCGTGCCAACAAGTTTTGCGCCAATTGGCCCGTGGTCTCCGACTTCAGCCTGCTGTTTTTTTCTGGATGTGCTTCCATAGCCTTTGGTCAGCCAAGACCATCAGCAAGGCAGCAGTTGATTTTGGCAAGTGATTCAGCGTTCACAGGCCACGGCTATAAGGGTTCCACGCATTACCCAGCCGCCTTTTATTAACCTAACTAGTGTTAGGTACACACTCGAACCTGGGTGGACTCGGGGACGCCCTATGCTTTGGGAACAAATCGTTGGCTTCCCATGTCTGGAACCCGTGACAATCGGTACGCCAGTCGAGCGCGCTGCCACTCGACCACCGTATCCCAAAACTTGCTCTAATTCCTGATGAAAAAAAAATTAGAAATTGCAAGTTTATTTGAAAAATGTTACTTCTTTTCAAAATGACAACTGCTTAGGTTATTGGTATATTTTTTTTAAGGCTGCTCAGTTCTAAATTGTTGGGTCCTCATCCGTTGCGCACAAAATCCTTGTCAACATCTTTAAGCTTTGGCTAATCGCTGTACCACACCACACTATCGCACTCAATAAAAATATGTGTCATGCCGGGCAAATTAAAGCAATCGATATTTGAGTTCCACACACCAAACCATCGCCCCCCCCCTCCCAACCCCATCCCCAATCCAATCCATCCAGTGGCATTAAACGTATCAATTATTTACCAAATAACGACAACTCTCTTCCATTTTTAGCTACAATCATTTATTCATACAAGGGGGAAGTGGAACATTGCCCTAACAATTAGGTTATCAATTGAATGAGTTTTATTTATTACAATGATTTTTTAAAAAATTTAAAGATTCGTTGTGCCAACAGAAAAGTGATTCAGTATTAGCCCATATGAAGAGGTCAGGCAAAGTCTTGAAGGTGCCATTACAAACTCATTTCATTTGTTTTTTCACAAGTCGAAGCCCAGTCTTTCGTCGTCCTCAAATTTTTCTTCCCTGGAAACAAAGTTGAACATGAAACGTGATTGACACAGTTGGTAGTGTACGATGCTGACGATGGTGTTGGCTGATCCCTCTGTATAATATAGTATTCCTTAATTTAGTATGCTGTAGTGACATATTATATGTCACGTTGTTATGACTGGATAATGTAATCATGCTATGGTGTTTTAAAACAACAACATATGCGAGTGAACCGGAAACCCGTGGTCGAACGACTGGTGGGCGCATTAAAAGCACTAAAAATAAAATGTAGGTTGGAGTTTGTTTTATGAGTGGTCTCATTTCTATGAATTCTCTCGCCCCATCAAGACGACCACACTAACATTTCAATGAATTCTCTCGCCCCATCAAGACGACCCACACTAACATTTCAATGAATTCTCTCACCCCATCAAAACGCCCACACTCACATTTCAATAAATTATTTCGCCCCATTAAAACGCCCACACTCACATTTCAATTAATTCTCTCGCCCCATCAAAACGCCCAGACCCACATTTCAATGAATTCTCTCGTCCCCATCAAGACGACCACACCTAAATTTCAATGAATTCTCTCGCATCATCAAAACGACCACACCCACATAAGGCCTTGGTCTAATCAGATGGCTGAAATAAAATTACATGTTTTGCAAGTCTTGATACTGCAAGGGAGAGTATCAAATTAAAATTTCAACGAGTTAAATGCGATGGTGAGTGCCTTTGGTAAACAAATCCCCGCTATCTAACTTAAATTTGTTTATTTTCAAGATGGATTCTTGGTAAATGCGGATGTACTATATATCTCATTTAGATATGCGTTTGCCCTTTTTAAAAAATGGCAATGAACGTGAAATTTTCCCAGACTGCTTTCGAAGTTTTTCAACTTTATGCACCGTTTCGTTTAATGAAATCAATACGAATTTTGCATCACAACGATGCATTTTCGAAAATTATTATATATTTATATATATTTATATATATGGATTAGTTTTTGCGACTGTATATTTTTACGATGAGACATACTTTAGTGAAAGGTCTTATCCAGGTCATTCACACACAGAGATATGTTTAAATATTCTACTGCTGGAAATAAAATATTTTCCTTGACGCGCTTTTGATTTCCTTTCAAAGTTCGATAACACTCACCAAAAACATGCAAAGAGATGCCCGCTAAAGAGTGAACACAGCCGTCCGTCATTGGGAAGTGAATGGCGTCATCAGTACCATCTACGCCGCCCATCGTCAGATTCTCGTCGATGATTTGCCCTTCAATCCACTGGTGTTTGCTTGTCCGTTCGTGTCGGCAGAGTTACTGCGCTCGTCTGATTAGACGGCGTGAAGAACTGGAGGATTTTAGTCACGCTACCTGGTGGTTTAGACAGATGATGTTATCTTAGTCAAAACGTTCTCGGGGGCTCCCTCAGCTGTAAGTGCTCCTAGACACCAATTGGCCTAATTCCTAACGTTCTAAAGTCTGTAGTCATAGGTTTATGAGTTCCTAGCCCCTATACCATATCGTCCAATATCGCACTGTCTAAAAGACCAAGAATCCTGCATCCTATATTCTTAGACCCATTTGAGTTTCAGAGCAACGTTCAATGAGAGTACTAGAAAAGGGGGTAGGGGGTGATAGAGTACTAGAATTCGCTCATTGAATTGTTAAAATTATATTTTATGTTTATTTAAAAAAAAACAACACTTAAGTAACATTTACATTAAAATCTATGTATATAATTCTCTTCGTAGCATACGCCGCTAATGATTTAGTGACGGGTGAAGACTTCCTGAAAGACACAGTTGTCAAAATGGGGTGGGTTTGGGCAAACAACTGTGAGTGAATGAAAGGAAGAAACTCTGCAGAGACCCGCGGCGTAGCATACGCCGCAGACTTGCTCATCATAGACAGTGCAAAGAACGGTTGGGGGGGGTACAGTTACAAAAAGCAGTTCTAAGTAAATAAAATATAGCGAGTAAACGTGAAGACATGCACACTGAGGTTGTTGTTACCCGCCTCCCATTTAATATTACCATCCCTTAAACATAAACTGTGATTGGCCGACCCTAGCGAGGATTAGTTATATTTATGGTTCTTAATTGCGTTTTGGAAAACCGATTATCGATTATGTAACTCCTATTTTAAACCGATTATCATTTTATAGCTGACTTCATAGAAGTTAGGGGTGTACCGAATTTCGCCTGCAAATGTCTTGAAACCAACAATGAGTTGTCAGTCCCCCCCCCAACACGACGTTTGCTCGCGTTGTTTTGATTTCTTCGTGCTGTAGTTTGCGTTCGTTTTTTTCTCCACTTTCTTTGCACTCACCATGAGCAAGTCTGTGGCGTATGCTAAGCCGTGGGGCGTCTAGTAAAGTCTAAATAATTGTGTATCGTTATTTTGGTTAAATAGAAATCATTACGACTTCAGGAATCAATGTCTTCAAATTTTTGTACCCCCTCAAAATCGACTCGACTGTGAATAAAACCCTCGTTCTAGATACAGCTACTGCATTTGAGCTTTTGATTTGATTTGATTGAATATTCTGTTTGAACGTTTAGGAGCCGTTGAATGAATAGATTATCTTTATTTATCGTGGCGTGACCCAGTGTTTACATGCTATTTGCATTTCTTAACCTACAGAGCACATGCTGGAAGATGAGTTCGTCTGCTGATTTTTCGCACACTGAGACAGGCGTTTTATTTACAACAGCAGTACCCATGTACTTACTGAAGGTGCCTTCGTGTCCAGAGCGGTGACGGAGGCTATACAACAACAGTACCCATGTACTTACTGAAGGTGCCTTCGTGTCCAGAGTGGTGACGGAGACTGTCGCCCCTCAACAAGATGGGCACCTTGGGCCAACGCGTCTTTCGCCCACCTTTAGTTAAGTTGTACACCGGGTTAGCCCTTGGGCTACTCAAACCTTCAAGAACAAAATGTAACTCAGAGAGACTAAAGGCATTTACGAAACTTTGAAAGAGTTGGGATGGAGTGAATACAACTGTGCAGACACCTATGAACGTACACATTTGTTTCGCAAACATTTAAAACAAAATGCCAATGTTTCACTGATAAACGTGTCCCAGTATGAAGGGGAGATAATGTCGAATGCAGCTGCTGATTGTTCTGCGGTCACGTGATGAGGTTGCTTTTAAATTTAATTATTATTTAAGAAAGTGAAAAGTGTGTGGATTGGAAGAAACAAAAATGCGTAGCAAACAATTCGACGGGGTCAAAGAGTGCATTGTTATAAAGGGGGCTGGAAAAATTCACAGTGATCAGATCTAAGTGGCAGACAGATCAGTTTTTAGATATTATTACTGCTAACTGAATGATTGCCGTGAACGACGTGGGATTCGGTTCTTTTAATTAAATAATATTGATAGATAATCAAGAATTGATCAATGCGATATACGGGAATAGTCACAGATAGGCATCCCGGGGGTAGTATGCTTATGATCAGTAGAATTCCGTGCCGAGTAATGCAGCAAGTTAACAACACTTGGATAAATGCTGTACGTAACCCCAAGTATCACGAAAGCAATATATGAGACATTACAGTTAAGACAAGACAGGTTCAGTACATTTAAGAAAGTAAAGGCTCAGTACAGTTTAGACAGGACAGGCTCAGTACAGTTTTTAAGACAGGACAGGTTCAGTAGAGTTAAGACGGGACAGAAGAGACGATGTAGACGAGCAGAGTTTAAAGTGGCAGGTCATTTCAGAGATACGAGAACATCATAACTTACTTCTATATTAGAAACAACAGTACCTACTAACTCGTCACCTGAACACCTGCAATCTGCAGATTGGATTATTTCACGTGAGCCATGTGCAATTTCACTGTCAACGCCCAGATGCAATAACAAAATCACAGAGGTGAGCGGTCGCACGACTAGGTCAAAATAGTTCATGACAACTATGGACCAATGTTCCCTTTAATGTTCGGTGGTCTGTTTGCAATTTAAAAATCTCATGTGCAAAGTTGCAGGGCGTCCATTGTTTGCGCAATAGTTTTAAAAAAACAAATATGAGCGGAATTTTTTAACTACTGCGCGGCATCCATCGGATATATGTGCCGGCGCAGTCGCGCAGCTTAAAGGGAGCATTGGTCAAGACCTGAGCCCTCCTCACCAAACCCCCTTTCCGTACCTCAACCATATCCTTACAAACCTGTCGTTCTTACCCCCTCCGACGACCGGCCAGTCTCGGCTGAACATCCCGGACACCGACTTGGATGCCGTAGAGTTCTCCTTCTCTCCATCTGCGCCTCCGAAAACGAGCTTCTTGAGCGCGTTCAGAAACTTCTTGTTCATGGCGCCGTACACCAACCAGTCGACGCTGGCGCTAGCGAACCACAGGTAGGAGCAGAACATGTAGACCACCGATGACCGCTGGTTGCTGGTGTCACTCAGCATGACGGCCATGTAGGGAGTCATCAGCACGGAGAAGGAGACGGAGTAGATGACGAGGGTTTTCGCCAGGTGGAACTTGTCTCGTTTCGCGCGTTTGACCTGATGAGTCAGGAAGCTGTTAGCTAATAAGCGTCATAAATTAACTACATGGCCAAGGCATTGGAGGTAATTACAAGATAATATTGAAATTAGAGTCAAAAACTAAACAACCCGTAAAAACAAACTTTTTGACTATAAATCCCTTATATATGAGACATGACTAAAAGTATTGATTATGTTCCATATAATCCGCACGGCGCGACAAATATGAACAGACTGAACGTGACTGAACCAATGTTCCCTCTAAGGTTCGTTGGTCCGTGTGCAAATTAAAAAAGTTTGTGTGCAAAGTTTCACAGCATACATTTTCTATGCAATATTTTACCAAATTTGCTGCGCGGTAATCATAAACTGCTGCGCGGCGTCGGTCAGATACCTGCGTGGCCGCGCAGCCTCTCAGCTTGAAGGGAACATTGGACTGAACTCCCTTACTGAAAAACACGGGGATGTGGTCATCGATGGCTGGGGTGAACTCCGGTGACGCGTGGATGTCAAAATAGTGGAGGGCTACATAGAGATACATTGAGATAAACTAAAAATGCATTAATTTGATTACGGTACATTCGATCGATCTGAAATTTTGATACAATGCATTGTCAGGTACCACACGTCTATGTGCAAAATTTCAGCTCGATAGCATGACAGGAGTGGGTCATTTTTTTTAGTTTTGTTTTATCCGCCACAGACAGACAAGACGGTGGGGCAAATATAAGGGATTTAATAAAAAATCCTTTGTTAAAACATTTCTGTGTTCATCAATTCTTCGTGATTATAACACTCTTAATATGTTTACCTCCATC
This sequence comes from Ampullaceana balthica, assembly GCA_944989445.1. Lineage (NCBI taxonomy): Eukaryota > Metazoa > Mollusca > Gastropoda > Lymnaeidae > Ampullaceana > Ampullaceana balthica. The sequence continues at coordinate 947,166 of CALYLW010000233.1, read as the reverse complement.
AAAAGATTTTCAGAATGTTACGTGCACCAATAAGCCACGAAGGAGGTGTAAACTTAAATTTAGCAGTACACAGTTGAATCTCGTTACCGTAACTATCTATAAGGTTTTTTTTTAAAGAGCCTCGCATAAAATTTCGAAATAAAATTCTGACATGAAAACTAAACATTAAAAAATCGTAAATGTGTTATAGGTAATTCCAAAGAAAAACACAGAATTCTGACAATTCTGAAATTCATAAGCAAATAACTTTTTTTCTTAAATACCTAACTTGTGTCCTTATTCAAGGGATCTTTCAAACATATTTAATTGTTTTTAATGGCAAAATACGGCTTAAATTTAAATTGTTGGTTTTTTTTAGTAAATACGTGAATTAATCTCATAAGCACTTAACTACTAACTGCACGTAGACTGGCTGCTGACATCCAACACAACAAAGTCTGTACCAACACCAACCTCCCACTGACGATCCAACTCTGACAAAAAATCGTCGATGGTCGTCTCCTTCTGGAACAGCGCCAGCGACGCCCTCCGAATCTCCGCCTCTGAATGCGCCATGGCGGACGCGCCGTTGTACTGCGTCAGTGATTTCTCGGACCATATATCCCTCGTTCTGGAAAAGTTTAAGTCCTTGGGCTCTCTGTTCCTGGCGGACATGCGCTCGATGGAGGCGATGAGGAAGCTCTTCGTCGTCTGTGACGTCAGCGTCGTGGCCGTGTCGTCCAGCGGACAGTCCACTTCGGACGCGTCGTTGGCCAGCGACCTGCTGGTCTCCACCAGGGTGGACACGATGTCATTGCGGATGGAATCATGTCGTATCCTGCTGGCCCTGTCGCGGAGGCGGGCGATTTTGTAGGCGGCGTGGTAGGCGTACCACCAAATCGTCAGGCTGCTGAAGCATATGACGAGCATGGGTAGGGCGATGTTGGCCAGGACGAGGAACTTGGTGTAGGAGACGTTGAAGGTCCGGTCGACGGTGCAGTAGTGGAGTTTAGGGTCGAAGTGGAACTGGGACAGCCCCACGCAGGCCGGGAGGATCTGTATTCCAGAGAGGACCCAGACGCAGGAGATGATGGTCATGATGCTCTCGCTGGACAACCGGGAAACCATTTCTTTATGGCAGAAAGTCAAATATCTTTGGTCAGCGGTTTTCAGGACGTATCGGGTCGTGGTGGGAGAACGATAAATATATTTGTATTAGTTAAAACATATACAGTGAGACCTCGAGAAACGAGTTTAATTCTTTCCGTAACTTTGTTCGTATGTCAATTTGCTCGTATCTCAAAGCAATGTTCACCATTGAAATTAATTGAAATGCCATTAATCTGTTCCCGTCCCATAAATGCAACCCCTAATTGTTTTTGTTACGTGTTTTTTAATATAAAAAATGTATATGATACCCTGTGTTAAGCAATCGCCTTTAAGCTGCTTCTGCGTCACCCAAACCATCAGCAGTTTCTCCATCTTTTCATGGAGATAGCTCCGGAGCTTCGAAATTATTGTAACGCTCTTTCCTGGCGTTATACCCTTTATCGACTCCTTCTGTTTAAACAAACTGCATATCGTTGAAGTACTACCCCAGTACTGCCGCGCCCGTACTGCCTCGCCCGTACTGCCTCACCCGTACTGCCTCGCCCGTACTGCCTTGCCCGTACTGTCTCGCCCGTACTGCCTCGCCCGTACTGCCTCGCCCGTACTGTCTTGCAAAGTGGGCTACTCGCGCACCTTGCTATTTTTTTCTATGATTTCACGCTTTAATTCAATGGAAATCATCTTCCTCTGAGCACTGACCTTTCCACCCACTTTCTTCGTACCCATGGTTATAGAACGAAATGTGATAAAGTATTTAAATGCACAAAAAACGCAAAGCCCTAGAAGAACGTAGCAAAGATGCTTCGACAGCGAGGTAAACAAGCACACTGGGGGAGTACTAGGGATAATGCACGAGGCGCAGGCGCAGTAAACTGGGTGGACCGTGTGCAGCGTTGCAACTGGCCGTTCCTCGTATCTCAAATCTCACTCGTATTTCAAAACAAAAACTTCGCTCGCTCGACAGCTCGTATCTCAAATAACTCGAATGTTAGGGCACTCGTAACCAGAAGCGTAACTGGGTTTTCCGCGCCCTTGGCTAATTCATATTTGGCGCCCTTGAAAAATAGGGAAAATTCTAAATTATACAGAATAAATTGATTATTGAAGGATTAGCCCTCGGCGCCCTTGGCAACTGCCTCGATGCCAAGTCGTTGTTACGCCTCTGCTCGTATCTCGAGGTACCACTGTATTAGAAAGTTTGTTTGAAGTATGACATTGCGCAAATTTAGTTATTACCACTTGCATTGTATACGATGGAATGTTAGCTACCACAAACATCTCTATATTACAGTTCTTTCATGAAATTATTTTCTCCCTATATCAATCCATATTATTGTCTTACTCGTTCAGCATGTGGGGCGAAAGCAACGCATGCGCACAAATATGTATACTTGTGTTACTATGTTATTCACTTTCCCCATTCACCGATAAGAGATAATGAAAACTGTTAATAAAACTTTTTGTTAAAAAGCGTTACATTCCATCAAAACTACCTGAAGTGTAATACAAAAGCCTATATACAACATGTTGACAATCTAGTATCTAAATCAGGGGTCTCCAAACTTTTCTGCCGGAGGGCCGCATTAACTGTCAAACAACAGTTCGGGGGCCGACTACACACAATTTTGTGGTAAACTACAGTTAGTAATAGTATCTTTTTTTTTAGATTAAAAGGTCTCCAGGGGCCGGATGAGAGGGCCTCGCGGGCCGTGGTTTGGAGACCCCTTATCTAAATAAAAGTGTTTCTTTCTGTTTTTGGATAACACCACAGATAAGTTTTCGTTTTATTTTTTATTTTTTGGTCTACTTGTTAAAGAAGGCTTTTTGCCGAAGCGTTCGTTGCTCTCTGAAGTTCTGTCAGGCCTACGCGTACCTTGTTCAAATAACATTTTTTATAGTACCGAAAATAACAGTATTTACAATTCTAAGCAGCTCATGAGTGATTAATCTCGCATCTTGACGTATCTATTCTCTTGCTTTGCCAGATATACAGAACATTTCAGTGGTGTTTTGTCGTGTTGTTAGTAAGTAAAAAGTAAAAGTTCCCTTTTCAGACCATGTCGTTCTATGGGGCAAGTGAAGCAGCGTTCACAAGTGTCAATAGCCACGGCCTTTTGTGTGGCTAGCACAATGCCCAGCCGCCTTTACTTCCCCAACAGCTATCGGGCACCCACTAGGAGCTGGATGGACTCAGGGACGCCCTAGGCCCCGGGAACAAAATCCCTGCCCTCACATGGATTCGAACCCATGACCATCGTTACGCCATTTGAGCGCGCTGCTGCTCGACCCCCCCCCCGTGTCCCGTGGTGTTACCGTTCACATCATTCAAATAAACACACTGACCTAAACATGACACAACGTCGCCGACCCAGCTCAGCATCAACCAAAAGCCATATGACACCACCATGCACTAACCTCATGACGGTGATGGTCAGCAAGGAATTGAGCGACACGTTGAAGGACATTGTGCAGACGAAGCCGTTGAGTTCACAGTGCAGTTCGTTGATGACGGGGTAGTAGCCGGAGACCAGGTCGAACACGACTGACGGCATCATGTAACCTGAGAAACAGCAGACGACCACAGGTATCATCTGTTACGTTTGTGTGATAGAGGTAGCTAATAAACGAGTCGGGAACTAATAAACGAGACGGGAACTAACAAACCAGTCGGGCACTAATAAACGAGCCGGGAACTAATAAACGATTCGGGAACTAATAGACGAGTCGGGAACTAATAAACGAGTCGGGAACTAATAGACGAGACATGAACTAATAAACGAGTCGGGAACTAATAAACGAGTCGGGAACTAATAAACGAGCCGGGAACTAAATAAACGAGTCGGGAACAACTAAACGAGTCGGGAACTAACAAATGAGTCGGGAAATAATAAACGAGTAGGGAACTAACAAAGGAGTCGGGAGCTAATAAATGAGACCTAAATCTCAGCTAAAGACAACGTCTTGATTAGGAACCCAGATAAGACACAAGTGCAACAAAGCACGATACAAGACACATTCATTGTCACCAATAGAGTAAGATACGACACAACTGAAATAAAACAAAGCAGGTAAAACAAGAAAGGTCAACTAGTCCAATTCCGAGATAATTGATAGATCAAAGACATAAACATGTATCTCTAAAAATGTAGTCCTCTACGCAATCCCGTCTGAAAGTTCCCAGAGTGGATGGACACACGATGAAGTCCCTTGGCTTGCGCAGTTTTGAATGAGATGAGATTAAGGAACATTATTCCAATATTTTGAAAAGGTGTGAAAACAAAGATAAATTTAAGAACAATTGGAACACTATATTTTCAATCTAAGCGATATTTTGAATTCGCTGGACTAGCATGGATTAACATGGACAGCTAGCTGGACTAGCATGGATTAACATGGACAGCTAGCTGGACTAGCATGGATTAACATGGACAGCTAGCTGGACTAGCATGGATTAACATGGACAGCTAGCTGGACTAGCATGGATTAACATGGACAGCTAGCTGGACTAGCTTGGATTAACATGGACAGCTAGCTGGACTAGCATGGATTAACATGGACAGCTAGCTGGACTAGCATGGATTAACATGGACAGCTAGCTGGACTAGCATGGATTAACATGGACAGCTAGCTGGACTAGCTTGGATTAACATGGACAGCTAGCTGGACTAGCATGGATTAACATGGACAGCTAGCTGGACTAGCATGGATTAACATGGACAGCTAGCTGGACTAGCATGGATTAACATGGACAGCTAGCTGGACTAGCATTGATTAACATGGACAGCTAGCTGGACTAGCATGGATTAACATGGACAGCTAGCTGGACTAGCATGGATTAACATGGACAGCTAGCTGAACTAGCATGGATTAACATGGACAGCTAGCTGGACTAGCATGCATTAACATGGACAGCTAGCTGGACTAGCATGGATTAACATGGACAGCTAGCTGAACTAGCATGGATTAACATGGACAGCTAGCTGGACTAGCATGGATTAACATGGACAGCTAGCTGGACTAGCATGGATTAACATGGACAGCTAGCTGAACTAGCATGGATTAACATGGACAGCTAGCTGGACTAGCTTGAATTAACATGGACAGCTAGCTGGACGAGCATGGATTAACATGGACTGTTAGTTGGACTAGCATTGACTCTTAGCTGGTCTAGCATGGATAGTTAGCGCTGTAAAAGAAAGCCATTATCATCATCAACATAAAAAACTGAAAAAAAGACATAAAAAAATCAATAGGCTAAAATATGACAGAAAATAATGCGGGTGAGACTGCAACTAGGCTTTTAAATTAGTAAATGTATAAAATATAAACAGGGTATGAGTTAGCCTGACAGGACGTAACAAAACATTTCGGCAAAGAGCCTTCCTCAACGAACAAAAAGTACACAAATAAAACGAATATAACGAAAGAATTTTTTAAAAAATTTTAAACTTTACTATTAGCTGATGTGAGACCCAATTAGTCCTTTTCTCTACTAATTGGGTCTCACCGCAGTTCAGTTTTTTTTTAAAATTCTCTCGTTATATTCGTTTTATTTGTGTACTTTTTGTCCGTTGAGGAAGGCTCTTTGCCGAAACGTTCGCTGTTTTGTTACGTCCTGTCAGGCTAACTCATACCCCGTTTATATTTTATAGATTTACTCATAAAATATGAAACCGCAGAAAATAAGCGGATTATCTCCCTACCGGATATGACAAGGTCAGCCAAGGACAGGTTGAACAGCAGGTAGAAGTGGATGTTGCTCAACGATTTACTCCTGTACACCGTCAACATGATGGTCACGTTGCCCACGATGCCGACGACGACGAGGACGACACCGGCGACGACGAAGGTGATCTTGGCGGGCTCCGGGATCGGCTCGCCGACGAAGCTCGTGTTGAACAGCATGACGTCAGAGCCGGGGTCGAGAGGGCCACGCGGGGGTAGAGTGTTTGGGCAGCCTTGGTGTGGACAACATGATGTGTGGGGGGAGGGGGGCTCGGTTCTGGTGAGAAGATGGTCACGTGGTAATGTAAGGATGGCGTGATGAATGGAACACTTATGTTTCACATTGAGGCACGTGATGAACACAAAACAATACACTTTTTAACTAATCGGTGCCAGCGAGCCAAGGGGGGAAAATCCAGAAGTTATTCTCTTTTAAAAGTGCTGCTAAACATGTAAGTAGTTTGTTCCCTTTGTTTGAGTTTTAATAATAATAATAAATTGATAATTTAAGTAGCCCTGTATCCCAGTAAGGAACTGGGCTCACAGCGCTTTACATGAATGCATTAACATACATATAAGTAATAAATTTGCATTCATACCATAACAACCACATTTCACATTTTACATACTTGACTTATTTAATTAGCAAACGTGGTTGCTATTTATTCATGATGCGTTTAATCATTCACATTGCCCGATTGCCCCTTTGTGATGGCCAGGTTTATTACCGATTTGTTTTAAAGGCAAAAGATAAAAACTTGTTAAAAGCTTAGTACTTTAGGCTGTAGTTTACGTAACACTAATTTTTCAGATGTTCTTAAAAAAACAAATCTATGCTAAAATTTCGTTAGGAATGCTAATTCTTTATGTCAAGTAATATTTTTGGTTTGTTTGCCAAAATTTGATGAAATAACTCTTCGTTACAAAATTTTTTGAGAGACGCTGCTTGGCGAATGTGTCAAGAATTGGGAAAGTGACTTTCCTCTGCTTGGGATGAAGGGAGAGTAACGTTTTGACATCAAACATGCCCTCAGCTTACAATTAAAAAAAACAAATTCACTACGAAGGTGTGGGCACCAAATAGGTTTAAATTAGATGATATTCCAGGAGAGTTCTAAAAACAATGTTCACCTTTTTTTTATTAAAAAAAATAACATAATTTATTATACTCACATGATGAAAAATATTTATAAGTTAGTTCAGATTATGATCCGCGAACAACGATAGTCGATATCATTGTCATTGTTGTTGCATTTATTTTATTTATTATTATTTTTTTAAATATAGTATAGGCTTCGTTAACTTTGTAACTTCGACATAAAATTGTTCTACCTCAACTCGAAAAACTTCATGTGTTGTTACATAAGAAATTAAATTGTAGATGAGCGGGGACCCCTGAAAACAAAGATTTTGTTGTGTTGGTTTTTTATTTTTATATTTTTTTGTGTATAAAATACTTTTAAATCCCAACTTATTGCAAGAAACTTCCGTTTTGGCCACACCTAAACAAACATACACACAAGTGCACAACAATAACTCAACTGAACTAATCCACGGTGCGCAATGTGTTAAAGAATATTTTAAACGTCACTATCTTTAAATTGATACAAACTTTGTTAGAACCGATATTCACAATACGTGTTTCTCTGTAATTTAACAAATTGGAGACGAATTCTACCATTAAAAAAAAAGATAATGATTTTCAGGAATGGGGTGAAATTAAAAACCTTTTTATAGTTAGTTGAATTATTAAACTTTTTTTCCAAACTAGACTGCCACCCGACACGAGAAGCGTAACTGGGTTTTCCGCGCCCTTTGGCTAGTTTATTTTTTGCGCCCTTGACAGATGGATATAAAAAAAAATCCAAAAGGTAGGAAAATACTAAATTTGAATAAATTGAAGAATTAACCCTCGGCGACCTTGGCAATGACCTCGATGCCAAGTCGTTGTTAAACCTCATCCCCCGCCAAACCCTCTTATCAATGAATTTGATTGTGCTTCAGCTCAACCTTCTTTCTCAGTCCATACGTGTTTCAAATGAAGACTGATTGCAGTCTCACCCACATTATATTTCAAATGAAGACTGATTGCAGTCTCACCCACATTATATTTCAAATGAAGACTGATTGCAGTCTCACCCACATTATATTTCAAATGAAGGCTAGTCGATGACAACTTTAATTTTTGCCTTGTTCTGTGATCATTTAAGTATACCTAGCCTGTATTTTATTTCTATAAATTTTTATGGAATTTTTTAATTCATTTAACTTTCACTACAGAATCTCAAGTGGTAGCAGTGGTTCTCAAATCTTCCACTGTTCAATGATCACAAAGAGAAAACACAGCAAAATCCCAAATCCAATAAATCCAGTATCGCATGGTTTCTATTGGTCATTGAAAACAGGTTTCTCCAACAGTATCCCGTGCGTCTATCTTGATCCAACAGCATCCCGTGCGTCTATCTTGATCCAACAGCATCCCGTGCGTCTATCTTGATCCAACAGCATCCCGTGCGTCTATCTTGATCCAACAGCATCCCGTGCGTCTATCTTGATCAAACAGCATCCCGTGCGTCTATCTTGATCAAACAGCATCCCGTGCGTCTATCTTGATCAAACAGCATCCCGTGCGTCTATCTTGATCCAACAGCATCCCGTGCGTCTATCTTGATCCAACAGCATCCCGTGCGTCTATCTTGATCCAACAGCATCCCGTGCGTCTATCTTGATCCAACAGCATTCCGTGCGTCTATCTTGATCCAACAGCATCCCGTGCGTCTATCTTGATCCAACAGTATCCCGTGCGTCTATCTTGATCCAACAGCATCCCGTGCGTCTATCTTGATCCAACAGCATCCCGTGCGTCTATCTTGATGCTACACGATTTCATTTATAGCCCATGTATAGAGTCTTGTACAAAAATCAGAGTCAAAACATAAAACACCCAGCAAAACATTACATGTACGATATAGCCAAACATTACATGTACGATATACACATTTCAAGAATTAACTAATGTCAGCCAAATTTCCCTCTAAGGTTTGTCGGTCCGTTGGCAAAGTAAAAAAAAAGAGTCGTGTGCAAAGTTGCACAGTATCCATTTTTAGCGCCATATTTTACCAAATTTGCTGCGCTGTAGGTATTAACTGCAGCGCGGCGTTGGTCAGATATCTTCGCGGCTGCGCAGCTTAAAGGGAACTCTTTATTGTCAGCCCTCAAATGAAAAAATACAACAACAATATTAAAAATACATAAACATCAGATTATCAGTTCACTGTACAGAAATACGAAGGATAAAATCATCGGCATCCATTTAGAATTTTGCTCATCTGGTCCGCCCTAATCGATAAACAAGTTGGAATAATCGATAGTGAATAAAGGCAATCGATAAATTCAAACAAACAAAATCTAAATTCGTTAAGGTGCTTTTGCCGATCTGCAAGGGCGGCGTGCGTTGGGAGCGTATGTAGGGGCGTTATAAGGCGGCACTTCAGGCGTATGTCGGGGCGTTATAAGGCGGCACTTCAGGCGTATGTCGGGGCGTTATAAGGCGGCACTTCAGGCGTATGTCGGGGCGTTATAAGGCGGCACTTCGAGTCCACTTAACATACTTTCTTAACAACAGCTTTAATTCTTATGAATTTTTCTAAATGTTTTGAAGTTTAGATTATTAAGATTTTTTTTAATGCATATATTGCTACTGACGTTTAAAACTCTAGCTGCATTTAAAGCACACCTGCTTAGATGTCTACACACTCGACGTGGCCAGGCATGCGTGTAACACACTGACGTCCGTGTGTGAATCAGCAGAGCAATAAGCGGCCACTTTTAGAATAAAAGAGATCTAACCTTTCTAGACCTAACTTGGCATTTCATTAAATCGATATCCTGCAACAGTCATGTTTTAGTAGCTGCATTTGATCTCCGTAGACTCTGATAAGTATGTGTGGCATTATTGATCAGTTTCTTGCAGTGATCCTCATACTGATAATTCATTAAAGAACCTAATTCATTTTTTGTCTATAACTAATAACATACACATGTGTGTTTAAATCAATGAGGACAGAAATCACAAAAAAATCAATAGGTCGACTTGATCACTGAGAATAACACAACAATTTTTTAGCGGATAGGTACTTAGGATTTCAACATCAAAATATGAAATATTGGATTTAAATTGACCGATGCTGTTTCTTGAATGAAGTACTATTTCAATGATTATTTCGAATACGCCAGTATTTGTCATGTGTGATTTACTTACAATGTTCTTAAATTCGGCTGTGTTCATGAGTGGCTACACACAATAATAAACAGAAGAACAAGTCTTGAGTAAGTACATTGTAAAAGGGAATTCTTTAATAACACGTAACCTTAACTAAATCAGCTTGACTTGTGGAAAAAAATGAATAGTTTAATCTCATATAATGCTCTACTCCTTTTCAAATACAGCTCAGGGATTCAATGAAAAATAGGGGGAAAAAATATTAAAATAAATAGCCCGATAATTTTTTTATTCGAGAATTGTTAAATAGTGCAGAAATGAAATAGAAAATAACTTTAAAAAATCAGCAGCGTCTGTTTCCCTCTCGGTAGAGGTGCAACTAGGGTTAGTATAATCCAGTGGGGTAGCTCTTGGTTTCACCCCATCACGACTTACCCCACAGACCTCCCTCCGAGTCTGCCAGGGCCAAATAATGGGAAAATACAGAATTTTACATTTTTGTGTCACCCCTTGTGATGGTGTCACCGGTGTGGTCCGCACCCCCACCTTCCCGCGTGACACCCCTGGCTCTCGCATATGTCATAGCCGAATAAATGGAAAAGAAAACAAAAACAATCATTAACCTTGGAATGCATCTGGTCGATAACTCCGCATGTTACAACTAGACCACTGCCTCAGAAGATGACATGGTGCTTTCTCAAGATGTATACAATATTTTGTTGTGGGAAAGCTCTTTAAATACATAAAATATGACGTATATAATATACTAACTGATTTTTGAAGTAAACCCAGCGGTTTAAGTGCGGCTTGAAATCTCCACAAGTCGGAAGTTTCCAAGACAGCTGGGACGATTAAGGATCAATGTGTAGTATCACACAAGCCAATCCAGAATGAGTTCGGTTTGAGAACCGTTAACTTATTAGGTGCCGTTACGGCCGACTTGCAAACCCTTGAAATTGTAAATACATTTAATTTTATCAGGCTTCTTAAAGGAGTGCATATCGTTCAAGACTTGTTTGATAACAAAGTAAACTTATATTTAGATCACATGACACTACCCTTATTATTAGTAATATCGTTGAGAATCTGGCGTTAAATTGTTGAAAATTGATGTATGTTTGGACACCATTCGTTGCAAATGAAAAGCGAATATTAAGTAAGAAAAAAAAACTGTTACATTACAAGCGGCAATAGGTTTGCCTCGTTTCCGTGCAGGAGTTACGCTCTGACCTACTTCCTTGACCCTGGCATGTAAACATCAGGGAGCCGATGTGCTGTGCTGTTAGGGCTCACATCTTGTCGAAGTTTACTTTCATCCGGTAACACATGGACAGAAGTCATTAGTGTACCAATTAGGACTAACTCATGGTGACTGCATGTTACTTCGGCTATAAAACTAACTTAAGTTCGTTTGTGTTTACCGTTGTTTGGGTAAGTTGAATGATACGTTGTCGAGGCCCGGTTTTCTAGTCGCCTCAAGCATTTTGCCGTTTGTTTTGATGTTATATTATGTTATATTGATATATGCTCTGTATTCGGTCACGGGTAGATGTAATTATCGAAGGTGGCTTGGAGAAGGAATATAAAAGTAAACGGAAACAATATTAGCCAGAGGCGTCGCTAGATGGGTGCGTGTGGTGCGAACTTACAATCGGGTGACACGAAAAATGTAAACTTTTGTATTTGGCTCTGGCAGAATCGGAGCAGGTCTATGGAGTAAGTCGTGAAGGAGGGGTGACAACATGAGCTACGGCACACGTTGACACCAACACTAGTGACGCCTCTGAAATCAGCAGTAGATATGTGAGTTGGTGGGGTGCAAATAATGGTGTGGTTAGACTACCAAGTACCAAGGATTTTACATTCAGATAGCCCTTATGTGTTTTAGCTTTGAGAAAACTTCCGGTAAGTCTGCCTATAAAAATTTTCAAATTACGTTCTGAACTGGCAGCATGGGATAATTAATGGAGGGGGGGCGGGGGTATACACGGGGCTGTCCTCCAGGGGAAGCACTATTATCATTACCTGCTGGGGCGGCTTTTATACCACGTTTTTATTAACACACTTTCGTTCCTGTTTGTCTGTCCACAATTTTTCAAATCTGCCAACGTAAAATGTTGAACCACTTCTGATGATCCTAGAGATCTCAAAATTTTACCTCACATAGATCTTGGATGACAATGCATGGTTTCAAAATTTCAGATCGATCGAATGTACCGTTATTAAATAATTGAACTTTTTAGTTTATCTATAAATAAGCATTTGTATTATCCGCCTGCTCTTCTTTACATTACATTTACGTGCCGAGTTCACACCAACCCCGACCACATCAATCATGTTTAACATCAAGGGGAGATCAGTCATTTCCAGTCTGTAAATGTTTGTCGGACAATGCGTATTATATTTGAACATAATCAATACTTCAAAACTCACCATAGCATACACTTAGACTAAAAGGAATAAAATAAATTAAATAGAAGTAAAAAAAATATTTTTAAAAACCACGTTTTTATAAGCGGACTAAAAAGAAGAAAATAATTTAAAACTTATAAGTTCAAGTACCAATTTAATATGACTAAAAACGTGGGGCGGGTGTTTGGTATAAAAATTAAAGATTTATAATTTAGAAGGCAAAAGAGAGATCTATAAGTGAGAGAATGAATGAACTGCATATGTTAAACCTGATAAGCGCCCGCCCCACGTGATTGCCGAATTTTTTGTGTGTAATTTTAAATGAATAACTGCTTTGAATTGCTCTTTTTGTTATCGTGTTTAAAATATTCTTGATAAACAAAAATACTAAAATGTATGATTTGTTTCGTTTTTTTTCCTCCAAAGACTTCCCAGTTTTGACTAAAAATCGTGATTAGTAATTCTGCAAGCCGCCAGTTTACTTCAGTTCGAAAATGGGGAGTGGCGACACGAGAGTGGTGCTGGACGATTACAACTCGGACCTTAACATCCTCATAGCGAAGAACGGCTTCTCGGCATCGACGCTCAACAGCCCTAAAGGCTTCCGGTTAATTTGGGGCGGCGTCCGGGCCACGCACGGCGTCTGCAGAGGGAGAGTCTTCTTCGAGGTGAGGGTCACCGAGCACCTGGACTCCAGCATCGGGGAGGGCTTCAGCGAGCCCCACCCGAACATGGTGAGGATCGGCTGGTCGGCGGACGGTCCATCGTTCGCCCTGGGAGAGAACGAGCATTCCTTCGGCTACGGGGGTACCGGCAAGTCGTCCCATGATAACAGGTTTGAGGACTACGGCGAGGCTTTCGGACACGGAGACGTCATTGGCGCCATGCTGGACCTCGAGTCTCAACCAGGGACCATCTCCTTCACTAAAAACGGGCGGCTTTTGGGGCCCGCCTTCTTGTTTAAGAGCGCTCGTCGCGGGGATAAATCCACGGCATTATTTCCACACATCGCGTGCAAAAACACCATGTTCAAAACCAACTTCGGTCAGGAGGCCCCGTGGTCGAAACTTCCCGCCGGGTACACGTTCATCGGAAAACTGGAGCCCAAAGACAGAATAAGAGGCCTGGCGCCGCCGGGGTTGAGGTCCGGCTGTGAGATGATCATGGTCATCGGGCTCCCCGGCTGCGGCAAGACGACGTGGGCGCTGAAGAAACAATCCGAGAACCCGGGCAAGCGCTACAACATCCTGGGCACGGACGTCCTCATCGACCAGATGCGACTCATGGGCGTGTCCAGGTACCGCAGCTACACGACGAGGTGGGAGCTGTTCATCGACATCGCCACGGAATGCCTGGACGCCATCTTGCCGACGGCGGCGTCCAAAAACCGGAACTACATCCTGGATCAAACCAACGTGTATCCCTCCGCGCGGCAGAGGAAGATGGCGCTTTTCTCTGGGTTCTGTCGGATAGCCGCCGTGCTGCAGCCGGACATCCAACATTACGAGCAGCGGTCGAGCAAAAGAACTCGTGAGACGGGGAAGAGGGTTCCGGCCCAGGCGTTGAAAAAATTGAAGGCCAACTTCATCCTTCCCGAGATGAAGGATGGTATTTTTGACCGCATTGACTACATCGAGCTGGACAGCGACCGGGCCCACAAGCTGGTCATACGGTTTAACAGAGAGAACATTTGAACAAATCAATAGAGAGAACATTTGAACAAATCAACAGAGAGAATATTTGAACAAATCAACAGAGAGAACATTTGAAAGAAATCAACAGAGAGAACATTTGACCAAATCAACAGAGAGAAAATTTGAACAAATCAACAGAGATAACATGTGAACAAAACAACAGAGAGAACATGTGAACAAAACAACAGATAGAACATTTGAACAAATCAACAGAGAGAACATGTGGACAAAACAGAGAGAACATGTGGACAAAACAACAGAGAGAACATGTGAAAAAAACAACAGAGAGTACATGTGGACAAAACAACAGAGAGAACATGTGAACAACACAACAGAGAGAACATTTGAACAAATCAACAGAGAGAACATGTGGACAAAACAACAGAGAGAACATGTGGACAAAACAACAGAGAGAACATGTGAACAAAACAATAGAGAGAACATGTGAACAAAACAACTTTACCGAACGAGTTCATTCACCTTACGGTCAGCTAAAAGTTGATACTTCAAATTTGCAAGGCGGCGGAGAATAATTCAATGGTTTTATGTAATATATGTCAATTCGTTGATATGACGTAGGGTTTCAGAATCACATCCACGCACACCAACCAATTGATAACATGACAATATGGAGGAGATAAATAAGTTTGGAAATGGAAATTTTAATTAATCGCAAGTGGAATCCCTCTAAAAACAAAAGAAGAAAAAAAAAGAAAATTATTTTTGGTTGCACTTCGTTAAAATTAATTAAGACATATTGTGGTTAGAGTGATTTATAAATTAGGACAAACATGCATTTATCTCTTTAACGGATTTTATATTGAACATGTAAACATCTATGTTTACATGTGTTCGATTTTTTTTTCTCTAAATGATTGTAGTTGTAATGAGAAGGTAAAACAAATAATTAAAGAATTTAGTAATGACGTAATATCGACATGACGATGTAGACCAGGGGTCGGGAAACTTTTTGTCCAAGAGAGCCATAAACACCACATATTTTGAGTAGAGCCATACATTATGTTTAAAACTAAAAATTTAAGTAAATGTGTGCGTTTTCTGTAATTTTAACACTAAAAGTATAATAATTATGGCTATGAATTCTTTTTATTAATAACATTGTTATGCTGTTTTTTATATGCAATTAATATGTAGATCAACGTGTGTTTTTTTTTAAAATAATCGAGCATTTGTCTGAGAGCCAGATGCAGCCATCAATAGAGCCACATCTGGCTCGCCAGCCAATGTTTCCCGACCCCTGATGTAGACTATTAAGAAAGATATGACATTAACTCATACTCATATTATTTAACTTTCACACCAATTTTTTGTTTGTTACCAGACGTGTATAAGCAATTTTACAACCAATGGTTTTGCCTTTAACAATATAGCCATGGCTGTTACCAAGAATTTTTCCTGTATCCTACTTCTCCACGTGAAAAGATAAAGAAGTAAAATAATGACATCTGTAAATGATGTCAACAGGGGTCTTATTAAAACTAGTTGCAATCCATGGCAGTAAATGATGGCCGATAGATGCTTGAATATTGTCATAAAAACAACAAAAAATTCTTTGCAAAACTCGCAATCATGTCAAGCACAAAATTTAAAAGCCGTGACATAATTCTGCAAATGGGGGCCGTCCTTAAAGTACGTCACGCTCCAAAGGGGGGAGGGGTGTACGAAATGTGACAGTTTGTGACAGGGAGGAGGGGGGGTTCGGCCATGTGTGGCGTCACGGTGTTTTTTTAATTAAATTTTAATTATTTTGTTAAAGAAAAAAATTTGATCTAAAGTGTAACGTACTTTAAAAAAAGGGGGGGGGGAGGTTTCCGAGATTTGTGACAGTTTGTGACAGGGGGGGAGGATTTTAAAAATAGCGTGAAGTACTTTATGTAAGGCCCCCAATATCTTTTTTTAAAGGCAATTATTATTTACAAATAATAATTATAATAAAAGTAAATAAATGTTTAAAATAATAGTAATCTATGTTTCGTAGACATTCCATTTAAATTCTTAGGCTACTGTAGAATTTTCATTGACCTTCCTTGGCTTTTAGTTCTTCTTTTTTTTCCCGTTGTACGTAATGTTCATATTTTTCTCATTTCAAAATGCTTTATTCATAAAAAAATGTTTTAATGTATTTTTTACAAAAATATATTTATATTTCAGTTTTAACTTGTGCTAGTAGTATCTCCTCTTGACATGACCTCACAGCATCTATTCTTTACATGACCAGTCTGAAGCGACTCTCTACTTGGCCAACCAGTATCTACACTCGGGTGTCTAAAGTGCTACCCGCGGACCAAATACGACCCGCGTTTAAATTTTGACTTGACCGCAGCCTCGTTTTTATTAACTAGTGTTGTTGTTTTTTTCAGAAAAGACGACATTGCAATTTCGTATTGATAAGAAAATCCGAAATTATGAGCTGTTTTGGGCACAAAATACGATGAATAAATTATGTTTAAAAAAATAAATAATAAAAATTTTAAAAAACGATGCTGTTTTATTGTTTACCAACAAGGATATTGATTACAATAAGTCGATTTGAACGAAATTCGATGATTTCCGATCACAAGATTGATGACGTAGTAATTAGTATTGTTTATTTTTATCAACTCGGAAATGAAATGAATGTGACGTCTGTGTACTTACAATTTAAAGACAGTCTTTACAGCACAGTATTTTACAAAATATTTTATGCTCTAGTTTTACTTCGACTCATTTTTATTTATTGAAAGGTACGTAGTATAAAATTAATTAAATAAACATCTTCATTATACAATCCTAACATTATTTATCAAATTTTAAACAACTTTTAATTCCTAAATTTAAAAAAGCCCGTAAAAAAACAAATTGTTGACGATAAATCTTTTATGTACGAGACATCACTAAAAGAATGTACATTATAATACGCAGCGCAAGACCATCCAAAAATACAAAATTGTAGTCGTGTCGCAAAACATGTTTAATATAATGCGCACCGATCAGGAATATGTTTATAAAAAGTATTGGCAATAAATTATGCACCTTATTGCGCGACAGGAAAGGTTGTTCAATATAATACGCACCACGACACTATAGCAAAAAAATTTAACCTGTTACATAGAGATACATAAAAATAATCTAAAAATATATTAATTAAATTACGGTGCATTCGATTTATCTGAAATTTTGATACATCATTCCTATCATCGGCACGAGTCTGCCTGCAAAATTTCAGCTCGCTAGCTTACGAGGAAGTGGGTTAAAATTTGATCCAAAGTTTTTTCGCCACCGCCCGCCTGCCTCAAGCAGACACCACGAGTTAATATAAAGGATTTAAAAAGATAGTATGTAGGTCTTAAAAGTTGCGATAGTATTGTCCCTCTAGACTCCCACAAAAAGTAACTCTCACAGAGAACAAACAAAAGATGATCATATAATTAGAAGGCCTGAAATTCTCAACGTAATTCATTTTGTTTATTATCTTAATCCGGCCCAGTATCTAATCTTTACATGACCAGACCAATGTTCGCTTTAAGCTGCGTGGCCGCGCAGATAACTCATCGGTGCCGCGCAGCAGGTTAGTATTACCGCGCAGCAAATATTGTAAAATACTGAACAAACAATGGTTGCTGAGCAACTTGACACACCAGGTTTTTACTTTGCACACGGACCAACGAACCTTAGAGGGAACATTGAACCAGACGGCATCTGCTCTTTACTTGACCTTGCCACTTTGTACTCTATAGGTTTCCAAATTAATTTTGACTCATAACATTTCATACATCTGGAGAATAAAATATATGTATGCAAAAACTGTGCTGCTGTGCTCAACTTATTGAAATATGCAATCGGTTTTAGCTGAATGGTTTCTTAACTTGTTACGTTTGTCTAATGTAGAGTCATATTTCAACTCTTAGCCACTTACGGAAGAGATGAACTCATTTGTTTACTAAAGGCTAAACAAATTCCTCAGCAGCTTTTTCGCCCAATCCGTTAAACACAACTTATCAGTGGTGTCACTAGAGGGGTGCGTGGGTGGTTGCGAACCGCACCAGGTGACACCATCACAAAGGGTGACACCAAAGTGTATATACTGTATATTCCAGTTGTTTGGCACTGGCAGACTCGAAGGGGGTCTTTGCGGTAGATCGTGAGGGGTTGACACCAACGCGTGTGACGCCACTGCAACTTATATTTTTTTAATATCGACTTTTTATCTAGTCAGTCTTAACTAATTTTTCATTGATACAAAATTGTTGATTCAAGAGCGCAAATTTTTTTAAAAGTTGCTTGAAGTCCCTCAACTCAGCAGAGTGGCCATATAAACCCGGCATCCCTCTCAGTAATGGTTGTTGTAGAGTTTCCCTGTACAACAATGCTTGTACACAATTAAACTCAAATGCCACGAACATTGTGTTTTTTTTTACACGCTTTTATTTAAGTCATGCTGTTTGTATTTTGTATCCATCTTTCAAATCTTGAAAGGTAAAATTAAACCACTTCTGATGGTCCTAGAGATCTCTATATTTTACCACAGATAGATCTTGGATGACATTGCATTGTTTCAAAATTTCAGATCGATCGAATTTACCGTATTTAAATTATTGCATTTTTAGTTTATCTTTATATAAGCATCGGTACCCGTCTGCTTTGTTGACATCCATGAGTTCACCACGTGAACACATCACCGTGGTATAAAACGTTGGGCGGGTGCTTATGAGGTGTTTGGTATTAAAAAAAAATAGAGGTAAAATAAAACAACCCCGTAAAAACAAAGTTTTTGACTATAAATCCCTTATACTTATATATGAAACATAACTAAAAGTATTGATTATGTTCAAACGCGACAAACATTTACAGACTGAAACCGAAATTATCTCCCATGGCTATAAAACTGGGGGAAGGGGGGAGGGGGTGTGGACATGCACGGGTGGCGTCAACGCGTTAACTCAACTCCTGGTGTAAACCACCTGGTTAAAACACGAGGTGTGTTCACCGCTGGCTGGCGTGAAGTCAAGTGACCCGTAAAATGTAAACAATAGCGACCGCTACATATAGTTTATACAGATAAACTAAATATGCATTAATTTAATTACGGTACGTTCGATCGATCTGAAATTTTGATACGATGGTGAGGTGAGACAAGTCCGTGTGCTAAATTTCAGCTCGATCCGGTGATGTTAATATAAAGGATTTAAAAAGATGTGTGGGCGTCAGACGTGAATTGTAAAGAGTTTTTATTATAAGTTTTTAAAAAATAGCTGTAAAAACAAAGTTTTTGACTTTAAATCCCTATATATGAGACATAACTAAAAGTAGTGATTATGTTAAAAGCGTGACCTTTTTAAAAAAATATTTTTAAAAATATTTTTATTAATTAAACTCAAATAAGCTCGTAAATGTGACAATTAATAACCTCGTGGGCGTCAAAGTGCGGCAAACAAACAAGTTACAAACAGAAGCCTCTAAACTCTAAACAAATGATAGATTTAATATTATGTTTTTTTGAATACTGAAGCCCTTAAAGAGCGGAGTTATAACAATCTAAATAGCGTCGTTGCTAAATCGACATGCTATAAATAATTCGTTGACCTACTTTTAGGATGAGTTCTTAATTATTTTTTTTTAATTAAAAAAAACAAAACTAAAGAAAACAAAACAAACAATTGCAAGGAGCATAATTTAAGACGCCTTGGTTCGCCAGGGTTGCTGATGACCGAAGTATTTTGTTTTTTTATTGGTAGTGCCTGGAAAAAAATCAATAATTAGTTACCTGTGTTGCAATTTCCTATTTAGAAACGAAGGGGGAAAAGGGTGAAAAAACATATGAAATGTTTGGGTTGGGTTTAAAAATTAAGCGGAGAGAGCGGGTTTGAACAAAAGATCTTGACATTGTCTATTCTTCCTTCTAACAAAAAAATTTTTAAGAGAAAAGAAGTTTCACATTAAAAACATTAGTCATTTTTAAAAAAAACTTAAAATTTAAACATTATTATAAATTAAATGTATTTTGTAAAATAAAATATACATAATATGTGCTTTTCTTTTCCCCGTCTCTAATTTCTAACAAAAGCTAAAACATCATTCAAAGAAACATGCATAAAGGCCTATGCCGAACCCACAGCTCAATGACTCGATTTCAATGCATTATTCATTTTAAGAATTAGGTCAATAAGTATCTCTGTCGAAACAACCTGCCTTCCTTCCCCCAACAACACTTTCGCAATTATAGGAAAAGTTTAAATAAATATTTATTTCCTAATTGTATACACGTGTAATTACATTACACATTAGATGTGCATCAGGTTGGTGTGCACCGAGTTGCAGTAGCGACACGATGTGTGGCTAAAAGCATGGAAGATAACTTAAGTCTAACTCATGAAATCTATTCTTAGCGTTAACCTTGTTTTTTTCCAAGAACTGGGCCGAGTTTCTCGTTAATAAAGGGAGACTAACTTGAACTCGCTGGGCATAGTGTACTCAAGTTAAAGCCAATAGTTCAAAGTCTAATGTATATCATTTAATTCGTTGGCTGGTCCCTATCAGATTATTGCATAATTTTAAAATACCAATCACAAAAAAGGAATGCGTAGGAGTAAGCTCCCGTGTTGAATTAGATTATTTTTATCTACATATTATTTTTAAGCGAGTTTTTTTTAATCTTGATTATATTTTAACAACCGGTAACTGTTCTTTTTTTAAATATTTTTTTAAATTTAATTTTTTAAGTGGTTCTTAAATTTAATTCCCATTTGAAAATGAAGAACTTAGAACTGTGATCTTTTTTCACCTTTCGTTTCAACCACCCACCAAAGGTATATATATCCTCACATTCATGATAAGTAAATAAAGTTTTATTTAATGTAATACATATGCTTATAAACGTAGCAGATTCGCATGACTATGCAAATTAATTGATCTGAAGATTACAATAATATAGTATTTTTGTTTTACATATAATATAAATATATAATAATTTTGAATCAGAATTCTTCGACACTCCTGGGAAAGTGTGTGACACACCACTGTTTCAGCCATACACTTGTGACACCAGCCAATAAAACGCTGACAAAACGTATCTCGTATCTCGCTTGACAGCACTGCAAACCAGGGTTGCCATATTGGCCTTTTTAAGGCCAAATTCTCAAAATTTGGCCTTTTTTAAGAGGGTTTGGCCTTAAGATTTTTGTTTGGCCTTTTGGCCTTTTTTTGGCCTTTTTCTTTAAAAAAAAATAAAAATATATAAAATATATATAAAAATAATCCTTATCTCAACAAAACAATAACACAAAAAAAAATTTTTTTTTAAAATATATTAAAAAATATTTAAAAATCGCCAATAGTCAATAACCTTATTAATTATTTTCTTTTTTTTGAATAGCTTACGTGTATGTTAGACATTAAAAAGTTTTTAAAAAGTTTAATGAAGAGGCCTATTAAGACAAAGCCAGATATAAAATGCAGCTCACACTTTTAGACGCTATTTTTAGAGACAAGGCTGAGCTTTTGTTTACAAATAAATGCAGTAAGGACTTTGTCATGTCGCCAAGAATAGTTGATGACTTGACATCTGATAAAGTTTATAATAATACTGCAAATAGCAGTCTAGAGGAAAAGGATGACCTGAAGCTTTTCTTTCAAATTTTTATGTTATAATCATAGTCTATTTATTTTGTGAGTACAATCATACATACGATACGAACATTGGCATTTACACTTTTATTATCCTTTTTCTCCTGGTTCTACCTTCATTTTAAATAGTTAACTAATTTTCAGCCGTTATGAGCCGTCCATAAATGACGTCACGCGATTTTTACAGATTTTTCAATATATTTTCATCCCCCCCACCCCTCGTCACACGTAATCAAGAGCTAGACCCTTTCCAATATGACGTCACAGTTCTTAAAAGCACTCTCCCCCTCGTCATACATCGCCACAAATCTGTGACCCCCTCCCGCCCCCTAGGTGCGTGACGTCATTTTTGTTGACATTTTTCATGTAACATAAGTTTGGCCTTTTTTTGGCCTTTTTTGGCTGTCAGTTTGGCCTTTTACCCAAATTACAATCTGGCAACCCTGCTGCAAACTTGAATCAATGACCAGTTATGCCAGCACACTGCACTGCGTTACTTACTTACAAGTCTACACACGCTAGTCATTACGCTGAACACTGGTTTCTGTTTGAAACTGAAACTAGGAGGCTAGCAGCGTACACAGTCAGTGTCAGTTTGGAAACCACAACCGGCCTGGGACACAGAGCGGACACTGCACACACAGAGCCAGGTCATCGTTAAATCGTTAGTTAAGGTGATGATTGACACACTCAAGGTAATTGGGACTACCATTGGGGAAGTTTTGTTTTGTGATGAGCTGCTGTGTTGTTATTGATAAGCTGTGAGTTAAGTGGTGTGTAGTTTGTCGACGTGCTGGCTTTTTCTAGTGAGCAGTAACGAGGTTACAGATGTTCTGTGTGTTGTGCAAATTGCGTGAAAGTTACTGTAAGTGCTTCACAGCTCATGCTTTCAGTTTCGTTTTTTTAAAAATAATTATTTAAAGGTAAGGTTCTCATTTAAATGCTTGTCAACACACCCGTCCTCGTTTTAAATCAACGAAAAGAAATCGGGATGACGGTGTGAGATGTTGTGATGCTATTTATAAACGTGACGTCAAACAAAGGTCGAAGTTTACGTGATGTGATGGCAACGGTAAGGCCCTTCTCATTTAAACTGTGTTATTGAGGAGGTGGAGAACTAGAAAGGCAAGGTATATAATACGTATATTATAATATTATATACTATATACATATACCCAAACTTAATGGCCATCTTATTCGACCTATATCAACCATATTCGCATATGGGCCGTCCATAAATGACGTCACGCACCTAAAAAAGAGAGGGGGGCGGTGAAGGGGTCACACATTTTTGACGATGTGTAACGAGGGGAGGGGGTGTGTTTAAGATATGTGACGTCATATAAAAAACGCTTACAACTTTAAGAAAAAAGTTCCACTTAAATATTTGATTGCTTACAATGTATTTAATGACGTTTTCAATGGCTTCACGCGTGTTACGATATTTGAGTGTAGCCCCACATTAAATACGAACTTAAATTACAATAAAGTGATTTCAAGCGTGCTAATTTTTAAATCGAAAATACGGCTTTTATAAAGGAGGGGGGTGCGCGCAAACTTTGTGACGTCATGTTAGAAGTGAGGGCTAACTTTTTATGACGACCTGTTACGAGAGGGGAGGGGGGATCGGCCAAATCAGGTGACGTATTTTAAGGACGGCCCTAAACGGTTGGAAGTGGTGAGGGCACTTATATCCAACACATTCCTTAAATCAGGGAAATCCCAAAATAAAAAATATAATATATGAAATATATCTTTAAATATAGCTACATTTAATTGTGGGGTTTCAAACTAGAAAACTCATTTCACAAGTGCGATATTTGGCATGGAATATTGACTTTTCCCTCAAGAAGTTTTATTAAATTTAATTGCACGAATTAAAAAAATATATCAATATAAATAAGGGTTGTCATTTCTAAAACAGGAAAACGTCATAGCTCAATGAGTAATGTTCTATTTTTAGATTACATTTTAGCGGAAGAATGTTTTACAGCATAGATAAATTCGAATCACTAAATTCTCTAAATTGTTAGCATAGTAAATTACAAAACTTTTTTTTCCTTTTTCATGTCCAATAAGCTGTCTTAAGATAACAAAGAATTAACAAATAGCTGATAAGATACTTCCTTCTCAATATACCTACATTTACATTTTGACTCGTATCTTTAATTAAATTTTTATGAAATTCGTCCATGAAAAAGACCCGTAAAGTGTTACATATAGAGTTCCATCATATTATGACAAGGTCTATTGTGCACATTCCTAATACTAATACGTCAAAAGTCGTAGTATTAGATGGCAATAGCATAGTAAGATAATGGTTTGAAGTGAAGTTATAAAGGTGATACGCGATTGTGTTATCTCTTTGGGTGTGCTATCTGTTTGCACAACAATGAATTGATTCAGATAAGGTAAATGCAGTTCGTTACGTGGACTTAACTTATTAACGACGATTATACGTTCACGAGGCCAGAATAACTAATTTTTCTCTAGACAAATAACTGCCATGTAATCAGCTTTGCAATGAGCTTATGTTCTGACTAGGGGCCTGAGTATTTAAAGGCCACAATGGTTAGTCTAGGCATTAATTTATTATTACAGACGATTACCTCAATCGTCAAATCACAAAAATCATCCGGTTTTGTCGTGGTACATCATCAAATCATAGCGGCAAATGTTTCTTAACAAGTGAAATTAGTACCGAGGCGCAGTAGAGGCTACTGTGGATAACATTATAAACAAAGTAGAGGCTACTGTGGATAACATTATAAACAAAGTAGAGGCTACTGTGGATAACATTATAAACACAGTAGAGGCTACTGTGGATAACATTATAAACAAAGTAGAGGCTACTGTGGATAACATTATAAACAAAGTAGAGGCTACTGTGGATAACATTATAAACACAGTAGAGGCTACTGTGGATAAAATTATAAACACAGTAGAGGCTACTGTGGATAACATTATAAACACAGTAGAGGCTACTGTGGATAACATTATAAACAAAATAGAGGCTAAAGTAGAGGCTACTGAGGATAACATTATAAACAAAGTAGAGGCTACCGTGGATAACATTATAAACAAAGTAGAGGCTACCGTGGATAACATTATAAACACAGTAGAGGCTACTGTGGATAAAATTATAAACACATTAGAGGCTACTGTGGATAACATTATAAACACAGTAGAGGCTACTGTGGAAACATTATAAACACAGTAGAGGCTACTGTGGATAACATTATAAACAAAATAGAGGCTAAAGTAGAGGCTACTGAGGATAACATTATAAACACATTAGAGGCCACTGTGGATAACATTATAAACACAGTAGAGGCTACTGTGGATAACATTATAAACATAGTAGAGGCTACTGTGGATAACATTATAAACACAGTAGAGGCTACTGTGGATAAAATTATAAACACATTAGAGGCTACTGTGGATAACATTATAAACACAGTAGAGGCTACTGTGGATAACATTATAAACAAAGTAGAGGCTACTGTGGATAACATTATAAACACAGTAGAGGCTACTGTGGATAACATTATAAACAAAGTAGAGGCTACTGTGGATAACATTATAAACAAAGTAGAGGCTACTGTGGATAACATTATAAACAAAGTAGAGGCTACTGTGGATAACATTATAAACAAAGTAGAGGCTACTGTGGATAACATTATAAACACAGTAGAGGCTACTGTGGATAAAATTATAAACACAGTAGAGGCTACTGTGGATAACATTATAAACACAGTAGAGGCTACTGTGGATAACATTATAAACAAAATAGAGGCTAAAGTAGAGGCTACTGAGGATAACATTATAAACAAAGTAGAGGCTACCGTGGATAACATTATAAACAAAGTAGAGGCTACCGTGGATAACATTATAAACACAGTAGAGGCTACTGTGGATAAAATTATAAACACATTAGAGGCTACTGTGGATACCATTATAAACACAGTAGAGGCTACTGTGGATAACATTATAAACACAGTAGAGGCTACTGTGGATAACATTATAAACAAAATAGAGGCTAAAGTAGAGGCTACTGAGGAAAACATTATAAACACATTAGAGGCCACTGTGGATAACATTATAAACACAGTAGAGGCTACTGTGGATAACATTATAAACACAGTAGAGGCTACTGTGGATAACATTATAAACACAGTAGAGGCTACTGTGGATAAAATTATAAACACATTAGAGGCTACTGTGGATAACATTATAAACACAGTAGAGGCTACTGTGGATAACATTATAAAAAAATAGAGGCTAAAGTAGAGGCTAATGAGGATAACATTATAAACAAAGTAGAGGCTACTGTGGATAACATTATAAACAAAGTAAAGGCTACTGTTCTGAACATTAATAATAATAATACTAATAATAACCCCCTTTCCAGTCCATGACGGACTATGGGGCATGTGTAGTAGCGTTCACATGTTTTTTTTAGCCACCACTAACGAGCAAGGGATTGTGTGGCTAGCACAAGGCCCGGGGGGCCTTGCCAGCAACGAGAATGGAACCCGTGACTCTCTTCCGTCTCGGTTCGGCCGTCCAGCGCGCTACCGCTAGAACACCGCTAACATTAAAACCAAAGTAAAGGCTTAAGTTCCTTGACATAACAACCTTTTTTTAAAAAAAAGCTCTTCCAAATCAACATTACTTCAAACTTATATAAATCTTTGTTTATGAACAGACTAAATAAAATTTTCAAAATGTCTATTATATCGACACAAGTGATTCAAAATGAATGAGTATGAGGTTTTTAAAACTTTTAACGATTTTCAAGGGAATTCTATATTCTTAGAAACGAAAGTAAGGAGACATGTGTGCTCTAGCTTGTCACTTACATATTACACTTCTATAGACTACTGCTCTGTCTTACAGTGAACTGCTGGCTGAGAGATCAATGGTCTTCGATTGGTGCCACAGAACACTATGGTGTGTTGAAAGATTTCACGGGACAGGATGATCAGCCAACAAGAATGTGTTATATGCTTTGATATTGCCTGGCTTTGAAAGTGATAATTATATTTTGATTTTTTACATCTCATCTGTATTGTATTCATTTCCTTTCATTCAACAACACATGGCATTTGTTAATGCGACTTAAATATTTAATTTTTTAAAAACAAATATTTCTTTATTAATATTATTAAATATTCGAGTTTTAACACATATATCTTCCTCCTTTTATTATTCTCACTTTCAGGCGGACAGCTTCATATAATTTATATTAATTCTTTCTTTTTTTTAATCGAGATAGCAATTAAAATTGTAAATAAAGGTAAGATCCTTCAGGAACCAAACTAATGAAGTAGCGGGTTAATCGTCCGCCGAGGAAAATTATCGATTTATTAAAGGAATCGAACTTAAACTGTCCAGTTTAATGATCAATCACTTTTTTTCCGTAGTCGAACAATACCAGACCTGGCTGGATCAATATCTCGTTTTGTTGTCTTTATTTATGTTTTAAAATAACTTAGAACTTAGAACCCACGTCAATCAACTACTCACAATGTCCAGAAAATAAAATCTGCTGTGATACTTGGATACTTCATTATTTGATTTAAACGTAAACAAGTTCTTTGTTTTTAAATGTGTCCCAGTTATCTTCATGTCTCGTGGAAGTGGATCCAACATTTCCTAAATTCAAGCACGTTTTAATTTACAAAATCCATATTAAAATGTAATTTATATAAATATGGCTACTATTTTTATACTTTGTGTACAGCACATAGACTTGAAAGTCACACATGAACTCCTGCTCATACTGGATAGTGTTATGGTCTCTACTTTCATCCCCTTTCATCTCAATGCATCCTTTTATATACTTGACCACTGGGTAGTGTTATGGTCTCTTGGTTCATCCCCTTTAATCTCAATGCGACCTTTTATATACTTGACCACTGGGTAGTGTTATGGTCTCTATTTTCATCCCCTTTCATCTCAATGCGATCTTTTATATACTTGACCACTGGGTAGTGTTATGGTCTCTATTTTCATCCCCTTTCATCTCAATGCGACCTTTTATATACTTGACCACTGGGTAGTGTTATGGTCTCTATTTTCATCCCCTTTCATCTCAATGCGACCTTTTATATACTTGACCACTGGGTAGTGTTATGGTCTCTATTTTCATCCCCTTTCATCTCAATGCGACCTTTTATATACTTGACCGTTGGGTAATGTTATGGTCTCTATTTTCATCCCCTTTCATCTCAATGCGACCTTTTATATACTTGACCACTGGGTAGTGTTATGGTCTCTATTTTCATCCCCTTTCATCTCAATGCATCCTTTTATATACTTGACCATACTGGTTAATGTTATGGTCTCTATTTTCATCCCCTTTCATCTTAATGCATCCTTTTATATACTTGACCACTGGGTAGTGTTATGGTCTCTATTTTCATCCCCTTTCATATCAATGCGACCTTTTATATACTTGACCACTGGGTAGTGTTATGGTCTCTATTTTCATCCCCTTTCATCTCAATGCATCCTTTTATATACTTGACCACTGGGTAGTGTTATGGTCTCTATTTTCACCCCCTTTCATATCAATGCGACCTTTTATATACTTGACCACTGGGTAGTGTTGTGGTCTCTATTTTCATCCCCTTTCATCTTAATGCGACCTTTTATATACTTGACCATCAATCCCCTTTAAGATATCTTCAAGCTTACTTAGTGAATTTCTTTTCTTTTTTTCTGGCTTGGTTTCAATCCTACCTCTCAAATATACCGCATGTAGTCTATGTGGATACATGTTTCTCCGGCATAGCTAACTTCGTATATTAAGTGTCCAAGGTATCCATTTTGGGCCCTTTGTTATCATAAGGTTACCAGGCCAACTCTCATATATTATATTTTCTCTTTCATTTCAGAAACTGTGACGCCCAGATCTACATGCTTCTAGGATTGAACAATCTCTGTGTGTACTTATACGCTGCTTGAGGAAATAAAAATATTGATAACGACAGTGTTTGAACGAAAGTACCAGCAGAGACTGTCTCGCCAAATTCATCACAACTTATGAGTGAAAACTGTGTAGTAAAGATGTTTACGGTGTAGTGATACTACTTTTCTGAAAACATCGGTGAGGAAAAAAAATCGCGTGTGACTCACATGAATTAACTGAACGAACTGCTATTTGGTGTTACCTTTTTGAGACTTTCTGCGCTTCTGTGGTATCGGTACGACCCAACTGCCATTGGTGCCTACCTGAAATAACTACCTGCCGCTGCCTGCAGTGGGTGCCTACCTGAAATAACTACCTGCCGCTGCCTGCCGTGGGTGCCTACCTGAAATAACTACCTGTCGCTGGTGTCTACCTGAAATATCTACTTGTTATTGAAACATACCAGGACTAACTACCTGCTATTACGTCCTTCCTGGATAAATTATCTCCTTTTAAGTGGTGCGGGGTCTGAATGGCTGCCAAGCCCTAGAATGACAATTTATCATCTCTAAGTCCTACCGGAATGGCTGTCAAGTCCTAGAAGGACAATTTACCATTTCTTAGTCCTACGTGAACGAATTATCGGCCGCCAGTTCATGGCCAGATCAAGAACATAGATTCAGCTCCTGTCTGGACCAGCAAAAGCTGATGTCAAGTAACATCTTGATACCAATACTTGTAATATAAAGCTATAACGTGACGCTCTACATGAACAGGCCTCTCACCGCTCAGTCTCGCAATGAGCTACTATCCAGTAGGCCCTAACATCCCCGAGTACCACAGCCACTTCTATGAACAGCCACGGGACCCCCCTCTTTACGCCTCTTTCCCACCACCTATGTATGGCTACAGAGGCCCGCGCCCCCCTATACCTCCGCCGCCAACTCCATATCATATAACGCCCTATCCCGTCGGGGGCGGCTACTACCGTGCTCCTAGTATACTGGCGCCCCTGCCTCCTCCAGCATGTTTGGTACATGACTTCAGAGTGCCGCCTCCAAATCTCATAGTCGCACCTCAGAGTGCAGGACCCGGTAACCCCAACAACAAAAATGAGGTTGCGCCTGCGAACCCGGCAGCTACAACAAGCCTCCATAAGTTTTCGCCCGACGCCCCTGTATTCGTACCGAAATCGCTTCAAATTTCGGGGACATTCACCGGGGATCTTCAAAACGATCATCGAAATCAATCAGCCGGTAAATATAACAGAGACTCCGATGCTGGATACAATCCTAAAGACGACACGGCCAGTGCCGGAGACCCTCACAAAGTCTCGCCTTATGTGAAGTCAAACAATCAGAGTGAGACGAGAGGGAGCCAATACAATGCTAACAACTATAAGCATTCAAATAACCACGACGGCAACAGATACCCGAAACTTCAGCAGAACGGCCAGCGAGCGAATTTTCAGGGCCCTAATAGCTACAGCAATCATAAATCACGTGACTTCAGTCAAACAAATGGCAGCGCCAGCGGGAGAGAAACGTTTCCTAAGAATAAAAAACCTTTGGCTCAGTCTTTAAAGAAATCTTCGAGCATACCACGCGCCCCCTGGCATGACGTTTCAGACAGCCCCTCGCCGTCCCCTCCACTTGAAGATGATGATTTCAGCCTCGGGGAATCCTCTCCGGAAACTGTCGATGGACAAAGCGAGATACTCGAGCAGGAAAACGTTCGTCCCGACCGAGGACTTAACGGTGAAAATTCCTCTCAACAAAACCACAAGTCGGGGCACAGTTTCAGCGAACCGTATCGGGAAAACCCCGAAAACGCCCAGAGGTACAACGGTTCTCACACGCTGTTCAAAGACAAGCAGCGCGGCCCAAGGTTCGGTGAGGAAATAAACTCCGCGGAGTACTACAACAGTTCGATCAGGCTTAGCAGGGGCCGCGAGGATCAGGGATACAAAAGAGGGCGCGGCAACTATAGGGGAAATTTTTCTAAAGAACACGCCCATGAATATTCTTTTTCTGAGACGGGGAGTGAAATATACGGCAACAGGGGCCGCGGAAAAGAAGAAAGCCGTGGTAATTCCAGAGGCAGGTATCCTGGGAATCCCCGTTCGTTCGCTAATAACAGAGGTGATTTCCAGGAAAGCGCAATGTCGGATTATCGGGAAAACGGGGAGAGGATTCGGGGTCGCGGGCAAAGTGACAATTACTCAAGCAGGCACAACAGGCGACGCGATGACCATAGGGGGTATCGTCCACCTGATTTCAACAGCCAGGAATGTGAAAGTAGGAACAATTACCGAAGATTTCCATCCGAGGGCTCTCATGAACCGCGTGGTGACCATCACGATTATAGTCCATCAGACTTCAACAGGCAGCACAATGAAGGGGACTCTTACAGAAAAATTCCCTTCGGTGTGTCTCGTGCACATCAGGGGGACCGTGGCGAGGATTTTTCACCAGATTTTCAAAGTTATCGGAGTGAACGGGGCCCTTTTGGAAAATTTCCCTTTGACGGTTCTCATGCACCTCGCGGGGGCCACGACGAGTATGGTCAAAAAGACTATAACAGCCCTCGCGGTGACAGGGGCTCGAACATAAACCCTCGCTACAACGGTGACCGTGCGGCCCGTGGGGGCATTCGGAGGACACAGTCGGAGCGCACGCCGTCAAGTCACGAGACGTGGCTGGAGACGAACCCCACCCGAAAGTATGAAGACAACCATCGCAGCATCGAAACAGCGAGACCCGAACACGGCAATTCCGAGTACAGAACGAGGGCCAATAAATGGTCACAGAAGAAAGGTCAGGTTGGTCCTAAACAGGACTCCACCGATTTAAAAGAATCCGCGGAGAACTTGGAGGCGAAGTTGGCTAAAAATAGAATGAATTCGCGCCAGAAAATGGTGCTTCTGGACGAGCACAACAGTGACCTGAACCTGATTTTGGACGCCAACGGGTACGGCGCTTCAAGCCTGGGCAACCCCGACGGCTTTCTAAAACTCTGGGCCGATGTCAAGGCCACACATGGGGCGGGAAAAGGCAAGCTGTACTTCGAGGTCATGGTTATCGAGCTCGTCCGTGAGGAAGACGTCGAGGAAACCGACCCTTGTCCGCATGCCGTTCGTGTCGGGTGGTCGACCGAAGAGTCGACGTTCGAAGACGGCACGGGGTCGTGGTGCTTGGGCTACAGCGGGAAGACGGAATTCACTGACGGTCAAGGTTACTGTGAGAGTTCTCAGAAAGATGACGTCATCGGTGCCATCTTGGACCTGGAATCCAGCCCGGCCACGGTCGCGTTTCTCAAAAACGGCGTCGTCCTGGGCGACCCGTCGATCCTTCCAGACGCCCCGTCCCCGGGTGCACCCAGGGCGCTGTTCCCTCACATCTCGTTAAAAAACTCAAAGGTCAGGGTCAATTTCGGCCAGCGCGACGCGCCATGGTTCCCGCCCCCGGACGGAACGAAATTCATAGGGAATGTCCCCATGGAGGATTTGACCCCGAGCCTAACGCCGCCAGAGATGAAATTACACTGCGAGATCGTCATGCTCATCGGTCTACCCGGATCCGGCAAGACGACTTGGGCAATGAACCACCAGCGGGAAAACCCGAAGAAGCGCTACAACATTCTCAGCACGGACCTGCTCATTGAGCTCCTGAGCTGCCACGAGAGCGGAAACAACTACCATAAAACGTTCGACAGGTTCAAAGACGTCGCGAAGAGCTGCTTCGAACGACTGCTGAAAATCGCCGCCATGAAGGTGCGCAACTACATCGTCGATCAGACCAACGTCTATCGGACGGCCCGCCGCCGGAAGCTCAGCGGCTTCACGGCGTTCCGGAAAGTCGCGGTCGTCATTCAGCCTAGCGACCGCGAGCTGACCCGCCGCTCGAGGGAACGGACGCAGGGCAGCGATAAGGTCGTGCCCGAGGGAGCGCTGAGGGAAATGAAGGCCAACTTCGCGCTGCCGGACGACGTGGACGAGGCGTTCCACGTCATCGAGTACGTAGAGCTGCAGGAGAACGACGCGCGGGAGCTGGTGGACTCGTACAACGTCGAAGGTCAGAGGAACAAGCCCCTGCTGTGCTTGGACTGATGATTTGTTTTGGTACCATTCCCCTTATCTGTTATCCCCCTGCCCATGATAAGAATTGTATTACGAGATATTTATGTTTTACTCTATTTTCTTTAAAACAAATATTTTATCTTATTTCAGATGATTTCCCCTTTTTAATAGCACATCTATTCGAAAGAAATTTGAGATTGAATTTACCCATCCCCCCTCCCCTTTCTTTTTTCAAACTCAGTCCCCAAGAGAAGATATTGTAAATAAGATGTATCTCGTCTGGCTAAACTGCAATGCTGAACTGTGTCGGTTTTTTTTTCAAATGCAAAACAACTCTTTGCCATGATTAATTATTGTTATTTACATTTTAATACAATGCTTGATATCACTCCAGTGTACATTCGTTTAAATGTCGAGTCATCACATTTTCTGTAGGTAATCCTCATACGTGCTTTCTGTTCAAGACAATGACATCTTTAATGAAGGTATTCTCATTAAAGAATCGATAATTTTTTATTTATTTTTTTTTGGTAACCCCGATTGTGAATTTTTTTATTGACGATGTAATGCAAATACATGCTGCTGTATTTTATACTAATGTAAATATGTGTAAATAGATATAAATATATTTTACACAAAAAATTATTATGAAAATATGAATATTGGAGCTGTGATTGTTTCAAAGTCCTTACACAATAAGGAAATAATTGAATATTCATTTAATTTTTTTAAAAGCTATGAAAAAATACCTGATAAAAATTGGAATTTTATTCATTCTCTTTTGTGATTTTTATTTTACTTTCGGTACAACGTGCCCTTAAATCTGCGCGGACACGCAGATATCTGATACACTGCGCAGCAGGGAAGATTTAAATCGCGGCAAATGTTGATAAGGATTATAAAACAGCTGTTCGTGTATTTAACGTTTTGTACAGAATTGTGGATGCTGTTCAACTTTGCACTCCTTTTGTTGGTTTTTTTTAAATATTTTATTTTAATTTGTACACGGACCAAAGAACCTCAATGGGAACATTGGTTCGGAGTAGGATTTTATTTTTCTCTCGGGAATGTTGTGTAGTGTAGAGATGTCGATGTTGTCTGGGACCTGAATGAATGAATTGGGAATTCCCATGGAATAATACCGAATTATCTGTATATTATTATCTTATCTCTATATATATAAGACGCATTTGTTGTCTGTCCGTCGTCTGTCTGTTCCCTTATAACTCAAGATCCAGACAACCAAATAACGTGAAATTTGGTACACGTACACAAAATTATACCGGAAAGGTTATTAAACAGGTTTCGTTCCATATATATAAGATACTGGGGGCTGGGGGCCCAAAATGTAGTTTTTCCCTATATGAGCTATATAAAATAAAAATTATTGAAAATTAAGACGTAAAATATTAAACATTTTGGTGTCGAGATTAACAAGATGGCGTTTATTGCCATAAAATAATGTGATGTGACGTCATAGTTTGAGTTCATATTAATTTGTAAATAGGAAACAAAGTGAAAAGAGCAGTTATTATTTTAATTTATATTTTTAATTGTTAATATACCGCTGTGGGTATGCGTTTAAGTATTTGTGTGCACATGTGTGAATCAGTGAGTGTGTGTGTTTTTTGTTGTGAACTAAATGTTATGAAATGGTTTATTTTTATGTCTGTTAATGTTGCGCCTCTAACAAGATTACGTATATATTTTTATAAAATTTGTTTGCAAATTACATATTTTTTTACTTTACACTGTTTCTTTTTTGTATATTCTATATGTATTTTATCCAGTCGTCCGATCAAGCTTTTTCCTTTTATCGGCGAGGGTAGGAGTCAATAATATCGTCCATCCCTGGGTGGCATAAACACTGTAGCTAAGCAACTGTGTTTATACTTTTTGCATAACTTAAACGAAACCAGCAGGGCACATTTTAAGCTCAAACATTGCGTTTCTAAATGTTTCTTTAAAACAAATAAACCCCATACAACAGAAAAATGAATTATATAAATTATCACTTACTGGGGGCGGGGCCAAAATGTATTTTTTTTCCGTATATTTAAAACTGACTCAAAACTAATTCTCCAACCTCCCGTGAGGGTAGAAGCATGAAACTTTTGGGAACTTGCCAAATACACTATTATGACGATAATTGGTGAAAAATAATGTAAACATTTCCACTCATGGGTGGCCGGGTGCCCCAAAACCGGTTTTTCCTTATATGGGCTATATAAAACTGAATCAACACCAATTCCTCATATTCCCGAGTAGGTAGAAGCATGAAAATTTGGAAAGTCGTTGAGTACCCTCCCGCAATGGTAACAGTCGAAAAAAGTATAAAGTTATCACTAACTGGGTAGGGGGGTGGGCGGGGGCCCAAACGTAGTTTTTTCTTAAATGAGCTATATAAATCAGGCTCATCATTAAATCTCCTATTTCCTGTGTAGGTAGAAGCATGAAACTTTGTGAAGTTGTTATATACCCTCCCAAAATGGTAACTGGCGAAACATTAATAAAAATTATCACTCACTGGGTGGTCAGAGGCCTGAATGTAGTTTTTTTTTCATATATCAAACTGACTCATCAATAATTCTCCAAATTACCATGTAAGTAGAAGAATGAAACTTTTGGAAGATTTTGAGTACCCTCGCGCGATGGTAACATGCGAAAAAAATATATAAAATTATTACTCACTAGGGGGCCTTGGGCCAAAATGTAGGTATTTTCCTAATATGAGCTATATAAAACAGACTAATCATTAAATATCCAACTTCCCGTGTAAATAGGAGCATGAAACTTTGGGAAGTTGTTGAGTACTCTCCCGCAATGATAACATACGAAAAAAAAATATATAAAATCCAGGCAGATCAGGTCCGCCACAGAGTTCCCAGAGCAGCTGAAACAGCTGAGCAAAGAAACTCCAGGCATGTGCTGTTCCAGTGGTAAAGTCAAACTGCCCCCAATTCTAAAGCCACCAGAACCATTGTGCATTCTGTTGAATGGTGAAACTGCACAATCAAAGGACTTTGTGAAACTTATTAGACTATTCAATAATATGTTTGCCGTGACTTCCTTCAAGTCTAATGTTGTCGTGAATAACGGGTGGACACCAACATTCAAGGTCCAAGGCCAAGTGTACCACCATGCTGGACCTCTTCATCCAGTCAATGCTTTAGACAGCAAATATCTCCAGATTTACTTCTTGGGAGAAGATGAGCAAGTGCAAAGACGACTGGATTTGCTTGACAGTCCTGTTGACAGAAACATTGTCCTCAAACTGCAAAGAATGCTGCATCAGCATAACAGCTATGTGAGGTCATTTAAAATGGCTGCTGAGATTATGGATAACACTCAAGTGGACTACAAAATCAAAATTTCCGGCAAAGCACCATTAAAGGAACACAAAGGCAGATTCAATGCACCATCTGTTAGTGAAGTGGCATCATGATTGCTGGAGAGCTAGGTGATCGTAGAGACATTGTGCTGCATTCAAGAAGTTGCTCACAAATGCCACTTCAAAGGATTCAAGACACTCACAGGTCATATGATCCACTTCAGTATCCTCTGCTATTTGTTAGAGGAGAAGATGGCTATGATTTGAACATAAAAGATGTAAACAAGGCCACAAGCAATGACTACTATGCATATCGCATGATGCAAAGAGTCAACGAATTTAATACACTCCTCAGATGCCCGCGCCTTTTCCAGCAATACATAGTGGATATGTATGCTAAGGTTGAGAATGAGAGATTGCGTTTCATCAGACTCAACCAAACAAAACTTAGAGCTGAGGACTATGGTGTACTATTAGAGGCAGTAAGGAATGACAACAATGTGACTTCTGAAAATCTTGGCAAATTAGTGGTGCTGCCTTCATCCTTCAGTGGAGGGCCCCGTTACATGCATGAATATGCACAGGATGGAATGACCTATGTACGTCATAGAAACACAAGCATCAAGTAGATTTGCAATTATGTTACCAAGGGAAGTGATGCAGCCATGT
Organism: Ampullaceana balthica; assembly: GCA_944989445.1. Classification (NCBI taxonomy): domain Eukaryota; kingdom Metazoa; phylum Mollusca; class Gastropoda; family Lymnaeidae; genus Ampullaceana; species Ampullaceana balthica. Next base: position 910,407 of record CALYLW010000233.1, on the reverse strand, counting down.
TTACTGTTGCAAATGAAATGCCGAACAGGCTTGATGGGGTTACCAATTAATTATCAACAAGGACGATACATTAGTAGCAGTGAGGCAGTGTGGCGCCTGCTTAACTTTCCCATCCATCAAAGGTATCCAACAGTTGTTCACTTGGCAGTACATCTTGAAGGAGGCCAAGGAGTATACTATAAACCAGGACAGCCAACAGCACATTTGACAGACACTCCAACAAAGACTACATTAACAGCGTTTTTTGATCTCTGCAAAACAGATCCTCTTGCAAAAACATTGCTGTATTCTGAAGTGCCTAGACATTTTCGCTGGGATGCCAGTCAAAAGGTCTGGCAAATCCGAAAAAAGGTATACCTCTTGCAGACTTCCCGGGATATGTGACAGACAATGCCTTGGGAAGAGTGTACACTGTGCATCCTCACAACAGAGAAGCATTTCACATGCGCCTCCTGCTGCACCATATTCGGGGACCTATTTCATTTGAAGATCTCAAAACTGTTATTGTGAAAGATGAGGATGGTGACATCCTTGAAATTAAGCCATGCAGCACATACACTGTTAAATGTACCATTTTATAGCATGCAAGTAAACAGTTAGTTGTGTACGCTTCTACAGAAAACCTTATTTTAAACCCGGGCGAAGCCGGGTACTTGCCCCTAGTATATTAATATCTGTTCAGCCACTAGCGTACATCGGGTGTGTAGCAAAAGACTGATGTCAGTGCATAGGCAAAACCATGAATAAAAGATTGAATAATTTATTAAAATGTTTACGTGCGTCTGATTCATATCAGTAACTACATGTATTTTTTTAAATATGTCTGTGAACTCATCGGCTAGTTTATCTTTAGGTCAGTGAGATTGGGTTAGTTTATCTTTAGGTCAGTGAGATTAGGTTAGTTTATCTTTAGGTCAGTGAGATTGGGCTAGTTTATCTTTAGGTCAGTGAGATTGGGTTAGTTTATCTTTAGGTCAGTGAGATTGGGTTAGTTTATATTTAGGTCAGTGAGATTGGGTTAGTTTATATTTAGGTCAGTGAGATTGGGTTAGTTTATCTTTAGGTCAGTGAGATTGGGTTAGTTTATCTTTAGGTCAGTGAGATTGGGTTAGTTTATCTTTAGGTCAATGAGATTGGGTTAGTTTATATTTAGGTCAGTGAGATTGGGTTAGTTTATCTTTAGGTCAATGAGATTGGGTTAGTTTATCTTTAGGTCAGTGAGATTGGGTTAGTTTATCTTTAGGTCAGTGAGATTGGGTTAGTTTATCTTTAGGTCAGTGAGATTGGGTTAGTTTATCTTTAGGTCAATGAGATTGGGTTAGTTTATCTTTAGGTCAGTGAGATTGGGTTAGTTTATATTTAGGTCAATGAGATTGGGTTAGTTTATCTTTAGGTCAATGAGATTGGGTTAGTTTATCTTTAGGTCAATGAGATTGGGTTAGTTTATCTTTAGGTCAATGAGATTGGGTTAGTTTATCTTTAGGTCAATGAGATTGGGTTAGTTTATCTTTAGGTCAATGAGATTGGGTTAGTTTATCTTTAGGTCAGTGAGATTGGGTTAGTTTATCTTTAGGTCAGAGAGATTGGGTTAGTTTATCTTTAGGTCAATGAGATTGGGTTAGTTTATCTTTAGGTCAATGAGATTGGGTTAGTTTATCTTTAGGTCAATGAGATTGGGTTAGTTTATCTTTAGGTCAATGAGATTGGGTTAGTTTATCTTTAGGTCAATGAGATTGGGTTAGTTTATTTCCAGACCATTATTTGCTTTTATACATTTCTTTTACTTTTTTAAATTCCAAACATCCATCTGTTTGCCGGTGGCTTGTGTGAGACAAAAGAACGAGGCGACTTGTAAAATGTGAATGAATAGTGAAACGTGTAGTCGGGGCAGACTTGCGTGATTTTGAAAGTCTGGTGAAATAGTGAAATGGGAAGTCAGGTGAGACTAGTGACATGTGAAGTCACGTGAGACTAGTGACATGTGAAGTCAGGTGAGACTAGTGACATGTGAAGTCAGGTGAGACTAGTGACATGTGAAGTCAGGTGAGACTAGTGAAATTTGAAGGAAGTCAGGTGAGACTAGTGAAACGGGAAGTTAGGGCAGTCTAGTGCAACGAGAAGTTTGGGCAGACAAGTAAAATGGGAAGTTCGGTAAGACAATTGAAGAGACTTTTGGGCCGTTGCGGGAATGTGGTTCCCTGTGCAATGAAGAAAGGAGCCAGGAAAACTAAACATTTGAAATAGAGAGGTCCAAACTAATTTTCTAGAGGCATGAGTGTAGTCAAGAACTTTCCTTTCACCAAGCCAGGTTCAACATGAAAACCTTTCACGGGGTGACGAATAAATTGGGCGTGTGCTGGCAAGAGTTGTGTTAATTGGGCTGGTACGTTGTGAAATTCACTTGGTGTTGTTTTAGATCTAGAAATGTCATGATTGTTATCTAGGACTGTGATATTTATTGGTTAGAAATCGTTCCGATGCGCACGATTTATGACAATTTCAATGTGCCACTAATCAATTTATTTTAGCTCTCAAAATGTGCGTTTATTTGATCAGGTTTGTCCATAATGCACTATTCTGTTTGGAAATTACATTTTTCAATGAACTGCCTTATCATGTTTTCATCATAATATATATATATTCAAGGTATTAGTGAATTCTTAGTCTGGACCACACAACGGCTTCTTGAGGGATGCGGTCTGGCACGGTGTATGCTACTTTGACCATTGTTGATGTCCCCCTAATCGGCCATAAATAGACCCTCGTTGGTTATCTTCCCTAAGGGAAGGAAGGGAGATGGACGATTTTGTAAGGTTTCGGTGAAGATTCTCGGGGAGAAACAAATGATGGGATAATATCGACAATAAGAGGGTTGTGAAACTGACGTCACACATGGACGAGTGTATGCGAGGGGATATACTATGTGTGTGTAGGGGTGGGTTATAAGTATAAGGGATTTAAATGACATATCATTTGAACTTTACTATAAGTTGGGCATCCCTTAGCACAGTGATTCTCAAAGTGGTGGTCCGCGTACCGGTGCCGGTCCTTGGGCCGTCCGCAGATGTTCTAAAAAAAGGACCGAAAAAACAGTCAGTGCATGGAAAATAGTGCACCGGTCCATGGTGCTATGTAAAAAATTCCTGCCGGTCCGCCATACTAAAATGTTTGAGAAGCACTGCCTTAGCACATACCATATCTGGTAGCTTTTATTCGTGGGCATGGCCGTATCCATGTTAATGTTAGTCATTACTGGAAACGTGGAGTGTATTAGCGGCTTTGGTCGAATAAATGTTGTGGTCGAATGTAGGTTTTTTGGACAAATCAAGGTTTTGGTCGAATGAAGGTTTTGGTCAAAGGACGGTTTTGGATGATTTTGTTTAAAACATTTTTTTTAAAATGAAGATCTTAAGGGAAGAAACGGCTTAATGAAATTTAAAAATTATTTTTAGTTATCCACATTATCTGATAAAATGTTCTGAATGAGGTTTTATGGGAAAATAATCTCTGACCCTATGAAAAAATTAAATTCTGTTTAGTTAATTAATAATAAAACTGTATAGTCTTGAGCTTTAAAACTTAAATATCTCAAAACTACAAAAATTTCACATAGACGTTTCTTCCCTTAGGTCCTCGATTCCTTTTACGTGGGGTGTGGGGGGGGGTGCTCTAAGTCTAATCTCTTGTTAGCGCGTATGCCCCCCTCCTACTAGATTATCTAGAGCCGTAAGTGCTGTATTATTTAAACTTTTGATTCATGAAGCAGGTGATGATCTACCTGAGTTGTAAAACGTCATATTGAAATATTTACGCTACTGCGCGTGTTAAAAGGTTGCCTGTTGTTTTTATCTGATGATAACCGTATCGGAAGTTACGGAATGAAAGATTATCAATGTTTGTAACACACATACCGTTGATATGTATGCTTTGTCTGTAGGTTTAAGAACTTAATCTTCTCTTTCATTTCTTTTTTTAAAAATTAAATTAAAATAAATCGTTGAATTGTGAAACTTTCCATTGTGTCCATGTGAGTTCTTCTTGTACGAACATTGTTTTAAAGTTAAAAATCACGCAGAGATAACCCTGAAAGAAAGTAAAGTCGTTTGTTTATGATGAATACACTCCCTTTTGAAAATTCAGATAGTTTGGCTAACGTTAATAATTTCCAGTTCAAATGAACCGCGTGAGTGGAGATCAAATTACTGGACAGCACACATAATTGTATGCGACTTTGAAGCAAATAACTGATTTTATTGCTGACTTAAACGTGACCTCTAGTTACAGTTTACGGGTAAATGATATTGTCTTCGACTTATTAAAGTATGCGTATGGATAGTATATTTTTAGAGTGAATTGTTCTCTGCTGTTGTCAGTTAACGTAATGAATCTTATTGAACGGAGGTTTAAGACCGACATGTTAACTGTGTACCTATTTTATTAATTTCGACTGTTCATTGTTATGTTGACCAGTAGTGACCTTTGAATGAACCACTGTCTGGGTTAAATTCCGAAAATGATCAGGAAATAAAGGCGAATATTTTCGGAACGCAGTCTTTATGAAACTGCCCGTCTTTTCTAAGAATAATTGTCATACACAGTGAAGCTCAGCTGGCAGCATTATCCAAACATCACAATGTTCCCGTCTCATACTCATATTGTTGATGCGCTGACGAAGTTTGTGATAATTTGATCTCCAATCATTTTACTTGTTAGGTTTTCTTTTTCAATTAAACGTTATGGTTCTAGCGTGGTTTCCAGCTGGCTGCGTGCCGCCCTCTTAAAGCTTATTGATTTTATGTTTTTCCATAAATCCATTTTAAAAATGTTTCATTTGTCCACATCACTCATGCACATATACCTGCAAGACGCGCAATGGGTTTAACTGTAGGTGATGTGTGTGTTGTGATGACATTGTTTGAGCATGCGACCTGACTGAGTTTGGTGACCATGTGATTTGTCTAGTCGTGTGAACTCGTGCGTGAGGTGAACTCACGGCGACTATATATGTAAGGGGAACGCAATTAAAAGTCGGCCATTACACAGACAACGGACTCGTGTCTTGATTTGCAGTGCCGACTCGCAGTGAGACTATTACAGTCCCCGCTTGAACCAATACAATAACTCTGAGAACGCAATCATGCATAGAGCTCTTGAGCTCGTATTTTATTCTGAATATCATTTACCTGGCTTCGGGGTTGGAACTGATACAAGACTAAGAACTACACCGGCAAAAAGGGTCAAATCTCGCTGGTTAAGTGAAGCCCTATTCCGTGTATGAATATTTATTATGAACATAATAAGGTTGACACTAAAGCATGCGGTGTATGATGTTCCCTCTAAGATTCGTTAGTTCGTGTGAAAAGTAAAAAAAAAGTAATTTAAAAGCAACAACTGGCGTGCAGAGTTGCAAAGAATCCATTTTTTGTGCAATATTTTACAAAATTTGTTAAGCGGTAATTCTAAACTGCTGCGCGGCGTCTGTCAGATATCTGCGTGGCCGCGCAGCTTAAAGGAAACAGTGGCGTCAAATGAGTGCACTGATTGGAGTTTCGCACAGATAATATAAAAAGATTTTCAAAAGAACAAACAAACGTCAATAAAAATGAAAGAAATTAACGACTGTTGATAGAAATAAATTAGTTTGCCATGTTAAATGAACCTTGTTCTTAACAACTTAATTTCAGCATTACAGGAGCAAAGCGTGAGTGGAAATAATCAAAAACACGTATGATAAAATCTTTAAAACAATTTTTTTTTATTTCCTTAATTAAATTTCATTATTTTGATTTAAACTTGGGTCTAAATAAGATGAAGACACGTGCAACTAACACCAGGTGCCACTAGCATCCAGATGAATTAGGTAAACCAATCAGCTAACGTCAGGTGCTCGCAGTACCCGATAAAAGGGACACGGATAAGAGTAGGACGCAATAATCGTTTGTATAGAAGGGGCGTCTGTAATAGATAAGAGATGCCCAAATACGTTTCACACACGTAGCGCAGCAAATTTTGCATATTATGGGGGAAAATATATTTATATTGAGCTGTAAATTTATCTTTTAACTCTATTTTGCAGGCAAATAAGGTTATCTCCACTCCCTCCCCCCCCCCTTCCATTTCGAACAACTGAAATCGTCACTACAACTAGATGAAGCTTTACGGTATCACACCCGCCCATCCCCGTACAACTATTTTAATTACAATTACTTTTTTTTTAAACACCGACTCTGATAAATCATGTTAGCGTTTTTACTTCATGGGAAACAATAAAATCACTGATAAAATAATTATAAAAAGAAAAAGCTGAGGGAAAACAACGAACATCACGTCTGCTAATTTCTCACACACCTGAGTTGGTTCGGGTCTTGTGCTGGCGAGTGATTTAAGGTTTCCAGCACGCGACGGCGCCGGCTCGTGAGCACGGCTCAGACTTCACCCCCTCTCCCCCCTCCCCCAAAATCCATTACCCCGAAACATCTCTCCTAAACCTCCACACAGGAGTTAGTTGTTGTTGTTGTTGTTTCATTGACTCCCCCTGTTGTTTGAGGTTGACGGTAACAAAAGCCGCGGATGGATGCGTTCCTTTTATTCACAGTTGTTGTGGCGTGTTCTTTCGGATTTGCGATGAACGTCTGATCTGCCCTGCACTTCGGGAGTTTCCGATTCCGACGGCCGCACGGTGAGTACACAAAGTGTGTAGCTTGAGACAGGTGTTTCAATTGAACATCTGGTATGGTTATCAGAGATGCTGAAAAAAACTTTGCTCATATCTCCCGGGGGGAAACGTGCAAGTCCATTTTCTTAATTAATCAGTTTTAATTGAAGATAGGAAGCAATTAATGGCATAAGACAAAATGCTTGTCGATATCTCTATATATATAAGCCGCATTTGTTGTCTGGATGTCTGTCTGTCTGTTCCCTAATAACTCAAGATCCAGACAACCAAATAACGTGAAATTTGGTACACGTACACAAAATTATACCGGAAAGGTTATTAAACAGGTTTCGTTCCTTATATATAAGATACTGGGGCCCGGGGGCCCAAAATGTAGTTTTTCCCTATATGAGCTATATAAAATAAAAATTATTGAAAATTAAGACGTAAAATAATGACGCAAATTAATAAACATTTTGGTGTCGAGATTAACAAGAAGGCGATTATCGCCATAAAATAATTTTTTTGTTGTTTTTGCTTTGTTGTTGTTGCTTTTGTTGTTGTTTTGTTGTTGTAGTTGTTGTTCTGTTGTTGTTGCTTTGTTGTTGTTGCTGTTGTTGTTGTAGTTATTGTTTTGTTGTTGTTTTGTTGTTGATTTTTTGTTTTTGTTTTTTTGTTGTTGTTGTTGCTGTTGTTGTTTTTGTTGTTGTTGCTGTTGTTGTTGCTGTTGTTGTTGCTGTTGCTGTTGTTGCTTTTGTGTTGTTTTTGCTGTTGTTGTTGTTGTCCACATCCCTTGCCCTGCAACGACAATGTCCTTCATGTTGTTGTTGCTTTGTTGTTGTTGCTGTTGTAGTTGTTGTTTTGTTGTTGTTGCTTTGTTGTTGTTGCTGTTGTTTTTGTAGTTGTTTTATTGTTGTTTTGTTGTTGATTTTGTTGGTTTTTTTTGTTGTTTTGTTTTTGTTGTTTTGTTGCTGTTGCTGTTTCTGTTGTTGGTTTTGTCGTTGTTGCTGTTGTTGTTGCTGTTGTTGTTGTAGTTGTTGTTTTGTTGTTGTTGCTTTGTTGTTGTTGCTGTTGTTGTTGTAGTTGTTGTTGTTTTGTTTTTGTTGTTTGTTTTTGTTGTTTTGTTGCTGTTGTTGTTTTTGTTGTTGTTGCTGTTGTTGTTAAACCCGGGAGAAGCCGGGTACTTGCCCCTAGTGTAGATATATAACAACGCGTGTCAAATACCCTCCACTAGAGGCGGAATAAACAATCTTAACCCTAATGTTAGAAAAAAATTCTTAATTACAAATTATTGACTATATCATGAGTATTCAAGACGTGTATATTTCAAATTCTGCGAACGTCAACTTGAAAAGAACTAAATATTTCATTGTATTGATGAAACTGTCATCATGCCTTTTTGGCTCTGGATTTAACCACAGCTAAGTTTTAATTTTCATTTGTTCGATGAAGAAGGCTCTTTGCCGACACGTTCGTTGTTTAGTGACGTCTTGTCAGGCTCTTAGATATACACCCTGTTTGCATGACTTCTATCTACTTAACATATTTCATTGTCTCGCGAACTAGAATCGTTATCCGTTCGTTTAGGCTACCTTCCAATAGGATAGGCCTATCATTTTAGCTACCTGCAAACAATGTTCCCTCTAAGACTCGTTGGTCCGTGTGCAAAGTTGCACAGCAACCATTTTTTTGTGCAATATTTTACAAAATTTACTGCGCGGCAATTCTAAACTGCTGCGCGGAGTCGGGAAGATAACTGCGCGGCCGCGCAACCGCGCAGCTTAAAGGGAGCATTGTCTGCAACTTGCTGAAAGTTAATATTTTAGCTACCTCAAACTTGCAATGGCTAGTATTTGGGCTACCTATAATTAGTTGGGGGGAGGAGGCGTGGGGTGGGGTTCCGTATTTAAGTTTTTAGAAAGAGACAATACTAGGGTAGAACACAGTTTTTAAAAGACACGTCTAGAAGATACATGTATACATTTACGACAAATTCAATTCGTTTATAAAAATTTCACGAGTTTTCTTAGCTTGATAATTTGAGTCGAAATGACGACCAAAACATAAAAAAAATAAACAGTTTCAAATACAAATAGGTTAAACTGATACTCAATCTGATTCCGGAATAAACGAAACAAATAATCGACTACTTACCGTCCTTGCAATTCATTTGAAGACACTTAAATTTGATAATGGCGGCTGGGTAGCGAAGTCAATAGTGCGCTCGCCTCACAAGATGAGGGGCGTGGGATCGAGTCCATGTTAAACCACAATAAAATTGTTGATGAATGACTTTTACTAAAAAGTCCTCCACTGACCTGGAGAGGAGATGGGCGCCGCCAAGGTCTACCAAGCCCCGAGAAATTTCTAATGAAAAAATTAAAACGCCTTACGACCACGAGGTTATGGGACTCAAAAAAAACCCAACAAAAACAACAACAAAATTTGATAATGATGATATTTTAAATAGTGCTTTTGTCCAAGCTATAGCCAGCATGCTCAATACACTTTGTTTAAAGAGAAAAAAAAACTTTTTTAGATCACACTTGAATCCTAAAAGTGTATTTGTCGTTGTTATATTCTCTCAAGGACTGGGGAAGACTATTCCATAACACAGACGAAATAGTTTCAGACGAGCGCACTCAGGGGAAATTTTCTGTGTGTCTTTCCACACTGTGAACTGTTAGGACGGACTATGCAAAGAACTGTGTAATGGAATGTCGCTTTAATTCAAAGGCAGTATTTTTTTTAAATAAAAAATTAGGTTTTTTAATGATTAATTAAAATTTAATCGTTAACTTTTAAAAAATTAACGATTAATTAATCGTTAATTTCGATTGAAGCCAAAAATGGAACTATATGGTGTCATAAGTAACATTTATTAAAATACTCGTCGAAAATCGAAATAACACTGGAATGTCTTCTTTATATATCATTTTTTAACCTACAAATGAAACAGACAAGTGTATTGACATTATTTGGTTCAAATTATGACCGGGTTTTATTGACAATATAACCAGCCGAGCTGAACAATCGTTCACATAGCTTAAGATTGTTTCAGCTGAAGTTTCCGTTACTGTAGTGGTAGTTTGGTTTGCAGGTGATATGTAAGCGAAGTGTTACAACCATGGTAGCAATGTTCCCTTTAAGCAGGAGTTATGAATCATCGCGCAGCAAATTTTGTAAAATATTGCACAGAAAATGGACGTTGTGCAACTTTGCACACGAGTTTTTTTTTAAACTTTGCACACGGACCAACGAAGCTTAGACATATAGGGAACATTGCATGGTAGGCAAACGATTTCTCTCAATGGAGACAATAACCTTTATCAACATTTTGAATATTCACGTCAGTCAATATTTTTATACCAAAATGTTCGTGTAGTCGTCCGGATATTAGTTTATATTTATCAGCCGAAATATTTTACTTTTTGACTTCCAGTACATTTATAAGTGGTGGGTCGATTAATCGTTAAAAAACAAATTTAATCGTTAAAATTTGTAACGATTAATCGAGAAATTAATCGTTAATTTCCGCAGCCCTAAAAAAATATTTTGCTATCTGTTGTTTTCTTGTTTCACCTAAAGTTTTCAGATTTGTGCTGAACCAGATGCTGAATTTAAACTCAAAAACTATTTTTTTTAAATCGTATAGAATTGGACTGCGATAAAGCTTTTAAATACAATACAAAATACACAAACAAATTATGCAACGAAAACAATAAAATTTGAGCTTCATTAATACAGAGTGAAATGCAGAACGATGAAGAGTCGTAAGTGCAGTAGATGCGACGTCCTGTTGGCCCTTACTACTGATTGGTTACGATACCGCCTGGGATCAGCTGGCTACTCGCCACTCCCCGTCCCGTCACATCTTTATCATAAATTTTAACCCTTCCTTAACAGAAACTGTTCGCTTTCCTCTTTAAGAAAAGTACAACCCGGGGTGACCGACTTCCTCAGCATTATCGCCCCCCCCCCAAACTAAATCGCAACTTTTTGTCTATTCACAAGCATGATGTTATTCGATTTTATTTTGATAATTTCTGCCAGTTGAGCTTTCTATTAACAATTCGTCTCTTTAATTTTTTATAAACCGTATGTAAGTCTACCTGAAAGATTATTTCCTGACCATTGAGCGGGGCAAAAGCCAGACGTTCGAGATTTCTTGAATGTTTATTTGAGGCAATCTCGCTCAAACCGGAAGTGACGTTTTGTCACCCAAGTGTTCGGGGATTAACGATACCTGATAATTTCCGGTTCTCTAGCTCTGTTATAAATTAAAAAATGGGAGAACTTTTAAATATAGTAACATTGTAGAGCAACGGACATTTGTGGTTTTTGTTGTTCTCGAAAATGTTACGTTTGTCAATCCGTTGAATACTTTCAACTTCCATCTTTTAAATATGTTGTCTTGTAGCAGTTATAATTTTAGCTAACTGGATAAACTTTTCTTAGATCTCTTTCACTTAACTTCTCCCAGCAGCCATTCTCAGTCAAGGAAAAGTTACGTAACCTTAGACTATCTTCAATTCAGTTACAGTTGTTTTTTCTCAGCCCAAATACACCGAGTCAACTAAAGTTACTTTCGGTCCAGGTACTGTTAGTTAAGTTTTTTTTATTCTTATAAATGATTCAGTTGGCCTTACTAAAATTGTATGGTGACATATTTCTGTGGTTTTTCGAGCCAATTTTAGTTTTAATTTTAGCTGAGGTAGTCGATCTAGACCAGGGGTTTCCAAACTTTTCTGCCGGAGGGCCGCATTAACTGTCAAACAGCAGTTTGGGGGCCGACTACAAACGGATTTGTGGTAAAATACAGGTAAAAATAGTATCTTTTTTTTTGCATTAAAAGGTCTCCAGGGGCCGGATGAGAGTGCCTCGCGGGTCGCATCTGGCCCTCGGGCCGTAGTTTGGAGACCCATGATCTAGACTCTAGACTTTTTCTGGTGCATTAAGTAATCTTTTTATAAATTTACTTTTTTAAACATCTAGTAGTCAAGAAGATACCCATTTCCAATCATATTAAAAAAGGAGGAACGTTTTTGTCTCGTCTTATCTCCGCAGATTTTCTCTAGTTGAACTGGTGACGGATAATTTAAAAAATTCGACCAACTTTGAAGGCGCCAGTAAATCAGAAAGAAATAACCACAGAGTAACAAATAGCCATTTAAGTACAGTTTATTAAAAAGCCTAATAACCCAAATTTAACAAAGAGCCACAGTTACCCCAGTAATCGATAAGAAATCATTGTTTGGCGGACACTGGGTGTATTTTTAAAATTGATTTTTACTTATGGATAATAAATTATACAATAAATATTGAGTCTCAGAATAAAAAAAATATTAAAATATTTAAAAAATCTTTTTTTTTAAAGTACGCGCTTTTATTTACATATGAAGACCTCAAGGGACGAAACGGCTATGTGACATTTTTGAAAAGTTTTAGTTATGCCCTGTATCTGATAGAGGATGAAAAATATGACTTCTTATCTTATCTTATCTTATCTTATCTTATCTGTTTACAGACGCTCCTTCTATACAGAAGATTATTGCGTCCTACGCTTATCTATGGTTTGTGTTTAGTCCTGCATTTTTATTAGAGATTTAAATTCTGAATGAGGTTTTATGGAAAAATAACATCTCTGACCCTATGAAAAATTCAAATCTATTTAGTTAATTTCTAATAAATCTATATAATTTTGAACTTTAAAATTGAATATCTCAAAACTACAAAAATGTGACATAGATATTTCTTCCCTTGAGCTCTTCATATAGTAAGTGCACTAAATGGAAGTAAATACAAATGCTCTATGATAACAGGTAAAATAGGTGAACCTATCCACTGCACATAAAAGCGTGGGGCGCCCATCACAAATCATTTCTCTTTGCAACTATTTTTTTCACATATAGATAAATACTTCTAATTAATGATTAGTGTGATAGTAGCATGTATATGATCAAAGTTATAAAACTTTTAATGTTTATTAATATTCATACACATTTTTATTTATGTTTCACAGCCTTGTACTTGATAGAGAGTTGTGATGAGTGCCCCACGCCTTTATGTGCAGTAGATAGGTTCACCTATTTTACCTGTTATCATAGAACATTTTTATTTTCTTCTTTTTAGTGCACTTTCTATATGTAATAAAAGGGTGTACTTTAAAAAAAAAGAATTTTAAAATATTTTATTTTCTACTTTTTAAGTATCAAAAATTTTTTTTATTGATTATTCTACCTATAAATTCAATTTAATTAGTTAAACTTCATTGTCAATAACCTAAATGTGATAGTGGTGAAAAGATAGATTATTAATTACAAATTTATGTATAAAAAAACATTACCCCCTACCCCCAAACTGAAAATTGAACCTCGTACCTCCTTCTCGGCAATCGATCACGCTAACATTTCGGCCAACAAGGCTTGCATATAACAATTTTTAAACTTATAATAAAAACTCTTTACCATCCATTTCTGACGTCAACACATTGAGATTACTTGAATCCCTCTAGGGTGAATTGATGTGAGTGATAATATTTTATATAGACAAAAACTAAAAACTAAAAATGCATTAATTTAAATACGGTTTATTCGATCGATCTGAAATTTTGATACAATGCATTGTCATCCAAGATCTATCCGTGGTAAAATTTTGAGATCTCTAGGATCATCAGAAAAGGTTTAATTTTACGTTACAAGATTTGACGGATACAACATACAACATTATTCAACATACAAGACGTGTGACTTAAATAAAAGTGTGTAATAAAAAAACATAATTTGAATCGCCATAATTTAGTTACGAAAGAATGCATGTATTAAACTTTATCACGTCATAGGAAAATATTATCCTTATCATCATTGAAGACTTGTTTTGGAGTAGAGTGTCTACAAGTGTGATACCACGTCGGCTGCGATGTTATTGGTGACATACGATTTTAAAAGTTTATTTAAAGCACAACATTTTATCTTTTACGGAACGATTACCTAAATCAAACTGAATAAGGCAATAACCGTTCAATTATACTAAAACTTTCGATATTTTCATATACTAAACTATACTTTACTTTGCATCAGAAGCAGCACACAAAAAAAAACAAAAAAACATTCAAAGAAACGCAGCGTATTGTACAGAAAGTTTGGCAGAAGATAAACTTGTTATTATCAAGTTGCAAGGGTCTGGCATCTCAGCATGACAAAACTGACGTAAAACGTGTGTTTCTTGTTGCAGATTCTCCTCCCTCCAACCCCCTCCCATCACGGTTCCCCCTTTGCCCTTATTGCATTTGTTAGTTGTCAACGAAACAATTTTTGTATTTATATTTTATTATGAAAGAAAATTATCCTGATTTTTTTTTAATGAAAAATGTTTTTTTTTACATATTCGATAAAACAATGAATGACGTAGTTTGTAGAACACGTGTTATTTATTATAATGGCGTCAGTACCTTTATAACTTTGATATGTTTTAGTGCTTAGCATTAAGGTTTTGTGGCGTTACATGTTCGGCGATATGCTGTACTTATATCTAACACACTACCACGACATAACAATGGTCAGACTTTGCCGGAAACAGTTAGTAAAAGATGTGGCTCATCTTGAAATTGAACTTGAACTATCCCTTAACCCGTTGTTGGGTCGTTGGGGCACCATCGTGAACTGCTCACTAACACACGCCATTTGTCACGGTCCTGTGCTGCCCTTTGATGGTTGCTGAATGACAGGCCGGTCCACTCTTTGATATCGTCCTCCCATCTCTTCTTTTGTCTGCCTCTTTTCTTTCCTCCCTGGACTGTGCCTTTTAATATGGTTTTTGCGAGATCTCCAGTTCTTGTCACGTGTCTGTGGCTCATCAAGTCCGATTAAAACTACTTTAAACAGGTTATCATTCAAATAAACTGTGTATAAATAGCAAATTCTAGGGGTGTATCGAATTCAAATTTTTGAAATCCAGCCGCAGCCCGATTTGGCCAGATTTATGAAGTGAAATACGGCCGGAGACGGATTTGTAAAAATGGCCGAATTCAGGGTTTGCCTGAGTCATTATAGATTATATATTTTATGGCTCTACTGGCCAGCCGGATTCATGAAGTGAAATTCTGCCGGGGCCGGATTTGTAAAATGGCCGAGTTCCCGATTAGCCGGGAGCCAGAGCCGAACCCGGTACACCCCTACTAAATTCAACATTCAAACCTGTTATTCAAAGAGAACGAATTTTACAACACCGCGTTAATATTTTTTTTAAAATATATTGATACGCAATCGATTTTAGCACCTGGGTCATTTAAAGTTTTCCAATGACCCTACGCCCTGAACATCTAAATTGTACAAACAAACAAACGATAGTCAAGCATCACCTTCACCCCCAAACACTGCACACTAAACCTGGCATAACCTCCAACAGTCAACCTTGAACTCTTGCACCCCAGAACTCATGTCTTGTATATATAGTCCTTGAGCGGAAGATCTTGTCTGCGGCTGATCGCAGTTCGTTTTGAGCAAATCAAGTCTGGCTTGGAGTCAGTTAATTAGGTTGGTTGTGGGTGGGTGGGGGGGGGATCGGGAGTTGCATTTTTGCTGTAGGTGTTGTTGCTTTGTTGCCACTGTTGTTATTGCCGCTGTTGTTTTTTGCCGCTGTTGTTTGTTGCGCTGCTGTTGCTGTTTTTGCAGCGGTTGTTGTGGGTTTTTTTTTCGACCTGTTTAAGACGATGGGGTTGGTGGAATAGAGCTAAACAAATTCCACCGTGCTGACCATAAAGTAGGATGTCCCGCAGAGTTAGTGACGTACTAGTAGCGATAAATACGAGTTTATTGTGTAAACTGCTGAACATTTTTATATACAAAAAGAGTAATAATTACCAACGATAATTTCGTTTAATCACTTTATTGCTAGTAGCCTAAATATTAGTAAATAAAATGTTTTAAAAAAAAACAAATAAAAATCATTTTAAAAGTAACACATTTGGGGTATTTAGTAATGCTTACTTTTGAATTATTCTTTGCAATTCACTGCAAACTTGTACGATTTATCTCCCCGTCATTAAAACCTATAAAGGTCACATTTTGCGACACCTTATTTATGGGAGGACCTCTTGGTGGCTATACTGGAAAGAGGTATCCGAATAAAATGACAGAGATATGACGTCATAATGAGACAATTTTTGCTGAGTGTTTCTTTGGGGGAAAATGTTATCGATTCCCATTGGAAAAGGTGTCGGTACTTTCCCATGTAATGTGGCATCACCGTTTGAGAACCAGCAGAATTTTATTTTCTTCAAATTAAAAAGCCAAAACGAAGACTATACATGAGCGGCAGTGTGATGTCTTGTACGCTAATTAGAACACAGCCGCATCTAGAAAATCTACAAAATTTTAACTTTTTAAAAAATATGTTTTTTTTTACCGATTCCTTTCAGGACTTTCTCTTAAATTCACCAACATGACCACACATGCGCGTGCATTAACACACAATGCATCGACATTTTTTATTTCCTATATATTTTTTTTAAAATCAAAATAATTTATTACATCTTTCCAGGCTCTGGCACATACAAATGTTTATTAAAAAGTACAAACGTCTTTTAAAGGTATCCAACAATATGCTCCGAAATTGAGAAAACTTTGGAAATGTACAGCATTGTATTCACAGGAACTGTGGCGAGCATTATTAAACAAAACAAATAATACCATATTTGTCCCTAACACTGTGACAATCTTTCTTTTTCACAGATCTAATCATGATCTTCTACTAAATAATTCCGCGCACAGAAAATAATAAGAAGAAACTTTTAGGCAACTGTTAAAAATTTGAGCGACAAATTAACCGGAAATGCTGTCATGGGAACCAAAGCTGCAACCAATTTCTTGTGTAGTTACGGAAACCCCTCTATGGTACACCTTGTAACTAAAAATAATACAATTCCGATGAAATAACCATTTTAAACATTGATACTAGGAAACAAAGAACAAAGACGGCGAGTTTTTATTATAAGACGAAAGAAAATGTACAGAACTACAAACGACGGAGTGATCCTATTTAATGTACAGGACTACAAACGTCGGAGTGATACTATTTAATGTTCAGGACTACAAACGTCGGAGTGATACTATTTAATGTACAGGACTAAAAACGTCGGAGTGATACTATTTAATGTACAGGACTACAAACGTCGGAGTGATACTATTTAATGTACAGGACTAAAAACGTCGGAGTGATACTATTTAATGTACAGGGCTACAAACGTCGGAGTGATACTATTTAATGTACAGGACTAAAAACGACGGAGTGATACTATTTAATGCCAAAAATATTCGTTTTTTTTTAAATCTTAAATGGTGGAATTATTTTCCTGTCAAGAAAAAGTCAGAACATGTGATCGGAAATGAAGCGGAGCGGTGGTAATCAGAGTGGTCTCCTCATAGGTCAGAGTGACATTTTAGAAAAGCAAGTTTAACAACATAACCAGCAGTCGGGTGGCGTGTTTGATTTTCACGCGAGGTCAAAGGTTAATGAACTTTTTAGAGGTGAGAATGACCGTAGCTCATCGTTTCATATCCTACGAGAGCACATTTTAACTAGTGTCACGACCACAAATACTGAGAGAGCATTGTTATTATTACAAAGGCCTTCAAGACTGCACTAAAAACTCATCTCTTCAAAATTTACTTTCAAGATTAATTGAATAACAATCAAACATTTCTATAATTGATAAACGTAGCTTATGTGCACTGTAATGTCGTTATATGTCGTCGTTATGATGTGTATATTTTACATTGATTATTACATGTGTGTAAACTATTTTTATGTAAAGCGCTGTGTGTTCAGCTACATGCTGTGAAGCAGCGCTATAATAAATTATCAAATTATTAGTACATGTATTATTACACAATCCACATACATAAAACTGGGATAGCGTTGTTACACAACCCCAAAACACATAAAACCTTAAAGTTCATTGCTACGTAACTCACATACTAAAATTTGGAGGAGGTTGTTACAGAAAACCTAATTTTGGTTAAATCGGGTTCGGGTTTTAACAATGCCTGAAAGGTAGCAAGACCGGCGAGATGAAGTTAGGATTTGTTTGACACTCTCTAGGAGTTATGATGAAGGTTTACCATGTCTGAGTGAAAGGATTTGAGTAAAAGTTCTCTGAGAATTAACATCTAGGTTTAACATTGCGTGGGTGTCTGGAACCAGTTTTACGGCGTGTGCGCTTTAGGAAATTGTTCAACATTGTGTGTTTAGTGAAATTTCTTTTAAAATATTTAGTTATAATTAAAGCTTTTGTTTTAACAATTTTTATCATATTTAAATGAATTGTATAACTTTTTTCGTTACATTATAACAAGATAAAACATAGCAATATATATATATATATATATATATATATATATATATATATATATATATATATATATATATATATATATAATATATAGGCCTACATTGTTCTTTTAAATCTTAATAAGATAAGATAAATTATACGAATGTTAAACACGTTTCATTAATAAGATAACATGTTAATTAAATTATAACAAAATTAACCAAAACTTTCTATACATTTCAGGGCCCGAAAGTCGGTCAGCGCGTTCTCACTACGGCCGGTAGCTGTTTATAACATGCATTCAAATTGACGTCTGTTTATACCTGGAAAAGAAAAAAAAACAACCAACACCCGAGCAGACTTCACGTAGATTTCATTACCACCGAATTTCTAATTGCATCTCTCCGCCACCTTTTAATTTGGGAATCGAATCGGCTGATGGCCTAATGACCTATGCTCCAAACCAATCGGATTTCGAGGAATGACTTCGTGAAATGATTTGTTTTTAAAAATTAACTCTTGGGTGAAAATGAGGCTTTGAATGTGAAGATGTGTTAATTCAACACAAAAACCTGCGTATCTGTGTGCGCAGCTCTCGCCAGAGGTCGAACGGTCACAATTTGGATTAGCAGACAACGGTTTGTGATTCGGTGGATTTTTTGTGTGTGCAAGTGCTGACGATTGCCAAGACGAGGATGGGACAAATGGTGAGCAGAAATGTGTCTATGTTCATTGTGTCGTGAAAGTGATACTCCATAAGTAAATGTCCACTGTGTCGTTAATGTGATACTCAATATGTCCTCTAAGTCCATTGTGTCCTGAATGTGATACTCCAGTATGTAACCCATTGTGTCCTGAATGTGATACTCTGTGTCCTCTAAGTTCATTGTGTCCTGAATGTGATACTCCAGTGTGTAACCCATTGTGTCCTGAATGTTATACTCTAGCGTCTAACCCACTGTGTCCTGAATGTGAAACTCTGAGTGTCTAACCCATTGTGCAATTAATGTTAAGCTATAGTTTGGTTTATTCTTGAGAAGGAACAGCAGAGCGGACAGATGAGTGGTCGCACATCAGCTGCCTAAGATATGATGTTCAACTTGTTATTTAAAAGACTTATACATCCTTAGCATGTTTCTTATCTAATGCAATATCAAAAACTATTTTTTTAAACAAGATTATGTTCTCATCTATCATAACATTATCATTTTGAAATTCATAATGATGTGTTTATTTTTAAGTCTATGATTACAAACAACTGTTTTACCTTTTTTCGTTTTATTTCCACAATTTTAAAAGAACTGTAAATCTTTTCTTCTTCTTCTTATTCCTGATCTAGAAAAACGTGCAATAATTTGAAAGAACAGATAGCTCTTTTTAGTTGTACCAATGTATTGTATCTACACACAATTTTCCACGTCTATGACGTATGTTAACTTATGTTAAGATGAGCTGCTTGTACTGCAAGGATCATCTCTTGGTATCTGACGGTACAGCATATGCGTGTGTTTGATCCATAAGGTCATGTCAGGGAGAGCCCATGTTGTGGCTAACACTAACTGATGGTAATAGAAGTGTTGGCGAGGATAGTCGGCGCCTAGATTCTAGTATGCTGAGAACATATTGTATTTTCCTTGCAGAGTTTATTCGTGCATAAAACAAATTGAAACGATAAAGATTATAATTACGCAATAAACTTGTGACACTATCTCAATTGGAAGGTAAAAATAAAAACTAATGAAAAATAAAGTAATTGTATGGTGCACGTGCTTCAATCAACAATTCATGTGGAATTCATAATAACAAACATTTCATTGTTGTGGTATATTGTATTTCAGATCTAGAAAATCGATATCATTTAATTCTATGTTAGTCTATCATTTTAGATGGCAATAGACTTTAGTCAAAACAAAGTTAGTACGTACTTACTAGTCGTAACTGTTTGAGTACGATACAAGTGTGCTTAGAATTATGTAAATCTCGATACCGGTATCGAAATATTCCTACCCATTATATCCAAAGTCACTTAGCAATCATCCTTAAACTACTATTACGGTTTATGAGCCGGAGACTTCATTAAATAAATCTGTATTTAAAACAAAATTTAGTTAGGGTAAGTGGAGATAACCATCCAGGATCTCTCTCATCTGCGTGTTAACGTTCTGACAATGTACGTATTTTTGCCACCTTGGCAAAACTTCCCCAACTCAATAATGAACATGTCTTCTATTCCTTTTGGCCTCCTATTCGATTATCCCATTTCAGGTAACTATCAATATTCCTCTTTCTGGGGGACGTGTTTCGACATCGCCACTTTACCAACATCCTCACATACATCAGCATATTAATATACACCAACGTCCTCACATACATCACCATATTAATAAACACCAACATCCTCACATACATCACCATATTAATATACACCAACATCCTCACATACATCACCATATTAATATACACCAACATCCTAACATACACACATCGCCATATTAATATACACCAACATCCTCACATACATCACCATATTAATATACACCAACATCCTCCCATACATCACCATATTAATATACACCAACATCCTCACATACACCATCTTTAAACACACCACCATTTACAAACACCACCATTTACAAACACCACCATTTACAAACACCACCATTTACAAACACCACCATCCACAAATGCACCCCTATATTCACATGCACCACAATCTCCACATTCTCCAGCATCTGTGCAGACAACTCCATCTCAAATGTAACCGCTGTAACTCTATTCTGATATCCCCCCCCCCGCCCTTTTTTTAAACGGTACCCTCACATTTATTAACAACACTTCCACTGTAACACTGGCTTCATTATTTTTACAACAGAACAAAGTCGCACTTTGGCTCATATATCTGTATCATACAACAGAACAAAATCGCACTCTGGCTCATATATCTGTATCATACAACAGAACAAAGTCGCACTCTGGCTCATATATCTGTATCATACAACAGAACAAAGTCGCACTCTGGCTCATATATCTGTATCATGCAACAGAACAAAGTCGCACTCTGGCTCATATATATGTATCATACAACAGAACAAAATCGCACTCTGGCTCATATATCTGTATCATACAACAGAACAAAGTCGCACTCTTGGCTCATATATCTATATCATACAACAGAACAAAGTCGCACTCTGGCTCATATATCTGTATCATACAACAGAACAAAGTCGCACTCTGGCTCATATATCTGTATCATACAACAGAACAAAGTCGCACTCTGGCTCATATATCTGTATCATACAACAGAACAAAGTCGCACTCAGGCTCATATATATGTATCATACAACAGAACAAAGTCGCACTCTGGCTCATATATATCTGTATCATACAACAGAACAAAGTCGCACTCTGGCTCATATATCTGTATCATACAACAGAACAAAGTCGCACTCTGGCTCATATATCTATATCATACAACGAACAAAGTCGAACTCTGGCTCATATATCTGTATCATGCAACAGAACAAAGTCGAACTCTGGCTCATATATCTATATCATACAACAGAACAAAGTCCCACTCTGGCTCATATATATGTATCATACAACAGAACAAAGTCGAACTCTGGCTCATATATCTATATCATACAACGAACAAAATCGCACTCTGGCTCATATATCTGTATCATACAACAGAGCAAAGTCGAACTCTGGCTCATATATCTGTATCATACAACAGAACAAAGTCGCACTCTTGGTTCATATATCTATATCATACAACAGAACAAAGTCGCACTCTGGCTCATATATCTGTATCATACAACAGAACAAAGTCGCACTCTGGCTCATATATCTGTATCATACAACAGAACAAAGTCGCACTCTGGCTCATATATCTGTATCATACAACAGAACAAAGTCGCACTCTTGGTTCATATATCTATATCATACAACAGAACAAAGTCGCACTCTGGCTCATATATCTGTATCATACAACAGAACAAAGTCGCACTCTGGCTCATATATCTGTATCATACAACAGAACAAAGTCGCACTCTGGCTCATATATATGTATCATACAACAGAACAAAGTCGCACTCTGGCTCATATATCTATATCATACAACGAACAAACTCGCACTCTGGCTCATATATCTGTATCATACAACAGAACAAAGTCGCACTCTGGCTCATATATCTGTATCATACAACAGAACAAAGTCGCACTCTGGCTCATATATCTGTATCATACAACAGAACAAAGTCGCACTCTTGGTTCATATATCTATATCATACAACAGAACAAAGTCGCACTCTGGCTCATATATCTGTATCATACAACAGAACAAAGTCGCACTCTGGCTCATATATCTGTATCATACAACAGAACAAAGTCGCACTCTGGCTCATATATCTGTATCATACAACAGAACAAAGTCGCACTCTGGCTCATATATCTATATCATACAACGAACAAAGTCGCACTCTGGCTCATATATCTGTATCATTCAACAGAACAAAGTCGAACTCTGGCTCATATATCTATATCATACAACAGAACAAAGTGCCACTCTGGCTCATATATATGTATCATACAACAGAACAAAGTCGCACTCTGGCTCATATATCTATATCATACAACGAACAAACTCGCACTCGGGCTCATATATCTGTATCATACAACAGAACAAAGTCGCACTCTGGCTCATATATATGTATCATACAACAGAACAAAGTCGCACTCTGGCTCATATATCTGTATCATACAACAGAACAAAGTCGAACTCTGGCTCATATATCTGTATCATACAACAGAACAAAGTCGCACTCTTGGCTCATATATCTATGTCATACAACAGAACAAAGTCGCACTCTGGCTCATATATCTGTATCATACAACAGAACAAAGTCGCACTCTGGCTCATATATCTGTATCATACAACAGAACAAAGTCGCACTCTGGCTCATATATCTGTATCATACAACAGAGCAAAGTCGAACTCTGGCTCATATATCTGTATCATACAACAGAACAAAGTCGCACTCTGGCTCATATATCTGTATCATACAACAGAACAAAGTCGCACTCTGGCTCATATATCTGTATCATACAACAGAGCAAAGTCGAACTCTGGCTCATATATCTGTATCATACAACAGAACAAAGTCGCACTCTGGCTCATATATCTGTATCATACAACAGAGCAAAGTCGAACTCTGGCTCATACATCTGAATCATACAACAGAACAAAGTCGCACCCTGGCTCATATATGTGTATTATACAACATACCGTGTCACGTCTGCGAGTGCTCGCCTATTATCAACGCACAGCCCCAAATCCCCGATGCACTCATTCTCGTAATCTGCTTAAAATACACGCAACTCTCTCCCAGAACAGCTCTAAAACTCGTCTGCAAGAAATTATTATTACTACCAAATCATCGGTGCTGCCAGGTAAATGAGTGGTGGGAGGGTAGGGTAGGGTAAGGGGGTGGGTGGGAACATGCAGCCTTTCAGGGAACTTGAGTTTTTTCCCGAGGGTTAGCGTTCCCTCCACCCCCCGCTCCCCACAGCTCAGCCCCTTTCTCCGTACCCTTTCTGGGTTAAATCATTGTGAAAATTGGTTATGGTGACGTCATCGCCGACAGGTTAGTTTGACGCCTGCCGCTACGTGTGGTCCGCTGTGTGTGCGTCTGGTTAACGTTAGTAGGAGATGTTTCGAATACGGTTATTATTGCGTGAGTGATGGTGACTGGACATTGAGCAAAACGTGAACAGATCAATGCTGGTTTGTGGGGTTAGGGGTTCTGATAGAACATTGTACCTGAACAGATCAGAAGCATGAGGGATTATGATGGAATAATGTGCCTAAATTTAATAGATCAGTCGTGTGGGGGATTATCATTGAACAATCTCACTAAATTTAACAGATTAGAGGCCGTCCATAAAGTACGTCGCGCTAATTTTGACCATTTGTAACTCCCCCCCTCCCCCGTGTCACAAACTGTCACGAATCTTGGACCCCCCCCCCACAAAAAAAATCCCTAAAGTACGTCACATTTTCCAAAATTTTTTTAATTTTTTATTAACAAAATAATTAAAATTTAATATAAAACACCGTGACGTCAAACATGGCCCGGACCCATCTCCCCCTGTCACAAACTGTCACACTTTCTTACACCCCCTCCCCCTTCTGGAGCGTGACGTACTTTATGGACGTCCCCTAAGTGGTATGAGGGATTATGATAGAACAATATGCATAAGTTGAATTCGGTCTACACTCGTCTGAGAATAGTGTATCAAAATGATTTTTAAAAAAAAAGAATCACTCGTGCTGCACTCCCTTAACACCTTCCCCCATCCTCACTCCATCAGCCAATTAAAAACATGACTATAATTGTTGTTATATGTTTCTTCATGTTCAAATTACGCTAACAAAATAATGGGAATTATCATCGTTCCGTATTCCTCGTGTATTCCATTTTTTACAAGTATTATGTACATGTATCGGCTGGATAACGAAGTAAATAGTGCGCTCGCCTCATAAGCTGAGGGGATTAGGATCTAGCCCACGTTAAAGCCACTATAAAGATGTTGATGAATGACTATCGCTAAAAAGTCCTCCGCTGACCTGGAGAGGATATGGGCGCCGCCAAGGTATACCAAGCCCCGAGAAAGTTCATTGGAACCCCCTACGACCACCAGGTTATGGGACACACAAAAAAAGAGAAAAAAATGGCTATAGTGTTGGCTATGGTTAAAAGATTTATTTACATTTTTGTGTTGCGGATAATTGTGTATGTTTATGTGTTATTACATGTGTATTTTTATTTGGGTCATTTTAATAATGTGTAATCTTCATTTCGTGTGTGCTTGTTGGCATAAGTGCGATTTTCATATTGTATATTTCTGTAACAATATTCGCAATCTCTTTATTGTGTATGATTAAGGCGCGTTTTTTAAAAAATCGTTTTGCGTGGTTTATTGATTTCCTAAAAGTATACGGCTTTAAACCAAAAAAAAAGATTTCAATACCAAAAAATGATATCCTACTTCTTTTTTGTAACATAAAACTATACTCTACATTCTTCTTATTTATTCCCAGACAGTTAAACGATTTCTCTTAGAGCAGTTTAATGTGTTATGCCCCATTTTCTGATAAACACATGAAATCGTCTGGGGAAACGTTTGTGTTTGAAAAAAAAATCATTTCTCCCGTCCTAAGACGTTTGTTAAGATTTCAGCCACAAGTTGTGCTATTTTATTTTTGTTTTAGCTTCCACGCACCGATATTTTTCTCGGCTCTTTTTATGGCTTACCTGTAACGGTTTTTATAGATTACCTGTACAGTTTTATTAATGGATTGTCCTGCCTGCGTAGAGTTTCTGAAAACTTGTAACGGGTCATGGTGGTCGAGCCGAAAACGTACCGAAAGTCATGGGTTCGAGTCTTTGTGAAGGCAGGGATTTGTTGCCGTGTTGTCCCCGAGTCCACTAGCCCCAATGGGCACCCGGCATTAGTTGGGGAAGCAAAGGCGGCTGGGCATTGTGCCATCATAACCGTGGCCTGTGAACGCAGCGTCACTTTCCTTAAAGACCAGCAGCATGGCCTGTGCGTTATCATAAGAAATTACGACTCACAGAAAGAGCGTCTATATTTTACAACAGAGTGTCTATTTGCGTGGTCATCATTCTGGAAGGTCGGGGTTTTCATGGTGCATAGTCCTTGTTCTGGAAGGTCAGGGTTTTCATGGTGCATAGTCCTTGTTCTGGAAGGTCAGGGTTTTGACGGTGCATAGTCCTTGTTCTGGAAGGTCAGGGTTTTCACGGTGCATAGTTCTTGTTCTGGAAGTTCGGGGTTTTCACTGTGCGTAGTCCTTGTTCTGGAAGGTCGGGGTTTTCACGGTGCATAGTCCTTGTTCTGGAAGGTCGGGGTTTTCACGGTGCATAGTTCTTGTTCTGGAAGGTCGGGGTTTTCACGGTGCATAGTCCTTGTTCTGGAAGGTCGGGTTTTTCACTGTGCATAGTCCTTGTTCTGGAAGGTCGGTGTTTTCACGGTGCATAGTTCTTGTTCTGGAAGGTCAGGGTTTTCAAGGTGCATAGTCCTTGTTCTGTAAGGTCGGGGTTTTCAAGGTCCACAGACCTTACTCTGGAAGATCAGGGGTTTAAGATAAAATCAAACCACAATTCTGTTCACTGTTGTTTTAATGATTGTTTGCAACTGCTTAGAAGGGGGGGGGATATCCCCTCAATATTTTATGTTATTTAAATTTCTCGGGTGACCTTTGCAAAGTGTGAAATCATGAAATATGTAACTTATATTTCTTTTTAATCTCTATGTAACCAACTGAGTAGAAATCAACCCGTCGCCGAGTTCAGATGTTTAGTTCTTTCATCAATCAATAGTTTCCTTAATGATTTATTGAATACAATTCGTTGTCCATATCTTTTTGGTGGGGGCAAGACGATTAATTAAGGGAACGCGTTTTATTTTCTTCAAGTCTGTCCACGTTTCTTCACTACCCAGCATAGCTCAGATTTATTTAAAGAATCTAGTTAACAGGATAATGTTAAGTCTGAAAAAAAAAGAAAAAATAACACCCTAACACAACGGAAGTAACGGCTCGGGGCCTTCTTCAACAAACTAGCAGAAGAAACCAGAAGTTTTGTTTTTTAAAAATTGAAAACATGGCTTCGATGTACAATCCAGGTAGACATCAAACAAAAAAAATCTCTTTGTCTATTCGGAATCTTTTATTTTTAGGCTTACTTGTGGCTTCCTTCTGTCTAGTTGATTTCGCCTTCACTCCTTCTGTTGAAACTTAAGATATTTTTATCACGTTTTATTTCTCAAATAAAGTATCGCGTTTAGGCTTAAGAGCTTTGAAGCTTGCGCGATGAATCGCTGTAATAGACTTTTGTTTTCAATTTTTTTAGGACTGTTTGGTCAGAATAGACACTGGAACTGTCTAGGCGTGAATTAAACTGTTAGGCAGATAAATTAATTGGAGCTCAAATTAGATTTACACCGTCTCTATAAATTCAGTTGGGGGGAGAGGGGGGGTGGGACAATGTCACAGATCAGGTATGTGGAGTCTGTATGGGAGAGAAGCGGGCACGTTGAGACAGTTGAAAGTTACTGTTACAGATCAGTTATGATTAGATTGTGTGCGGGGAGGCAAGCGGACACCTTAAGACAGTAAAAATACAAAATACACAAACAAATTGTGTAATGCAAAGAATAAATTTGAGCCTTATTATTTAACTAACACGACTGTATACGTTTTGACTAATGCCTTATCGCAGTCCCATTGTATATGATAAGTTAGTTAAACGAAACTGTCACAGTTCAGAGTCATATTGTGAAACTCGGAATTGTTATAGCTCTTGGTATTATATGCCCATACACCTACAATATTATTAAGTGGAAAATGTAGACGATACTCAATTTAATTAATTTGGCACAAAAATTGCTCAAGAGAGTATTAAATTTTCTGAGTCATTTGAAGAAGACCCCCATGGGCGCTATTAACTGGGGTTAATTCCTTGCAAAGGGGGTTGTGAAATTGGGTATATACGAACCTTTGCGAGCAGTCAGAGCCATATTACCATACATGACAAGAACAAAACAAAAAAATTTCGCTCCTAATTTGATATATGCCCAAACAAAAATACTCAATGAAGCAACCGTTAAAATGAATGTTTATAACACAGCTCCGCTCTTGGTACAGACTTAGCAAACGGGTTCACCAAAAGTGACTAAACTTGAACATTTACGGAAGGAAGCCACTCCTTAACGCTCACAATGTAAAACATTTGTGGATTATGACATTATCCTTAAATATCCCCTCCCCTCTTTTTATACAGTCTCATGCACATATTTATAAAAAACAGAACATCAATATTTTATACGAGCAACAAAGCCCGTCCAAGGACGTTCCGCCACTGTTCGGTGGCATGTTGTAACTCCCCTCCAACAGCCGTCTCGACCGGCATTACATGTGCATCACGTCAAAAACACTATTCATTATAGTTAAAATAAATAACTCGTAAAAACAGAGCTTTTGACTATAAATCCCAACGCGCATAAATCAAAATAAAGTCTTGGAAGAAATACTTCACCAAAAATAACTCGATTTGAACGTCCGCGTAAACGTGTTCAATATGATTGGCTGTAGGAGTCATGTATTTGAGGGACCAAATCGCTATCGATGAACGAACAGAACTTATTATATAGGATATATATCGATATCTGACCACCTTTCCCACTAATTACATTGCAGTGCTGCTATAAATAAATAAGAACAATTTCTTTTTTATACAATGGATTCTAGCACTAATGCTGGCAACACGGATTCCTAGACGTCCTATATTATTGGCTGCTGTGTAATTGCTAATTAAGTGTGAGAAATTGGTTGTGATGCGTTGTCTCTGTTCAGGTGCGGTGATGTCTGTGGCACAAGTTTAGCCAACGGCCAGACACCGCACTGTCATCAGGGGGTAACCTTACTTGAAGGGCTTAGTTCTCTTCCAGGCCTGTGTGTGGAGCCCGTTGGCACGACAACAAAACTGTAAAGGAAAGACACGCCCCTGAAAAACTGTCCCTTGGTGCATTTCAGAGTCGGCTTTCAACAAAGAATGTCGTGGGGCGGGGGGGGGAATATATTTTTTAAGTGTAGATAGATAATAGCGCGGGGAGGTCACTTATAAATGGTTGTAAGTATAGTAATTATTTGATAATTTATATAGCGCAGTACCCCGCAACTGGGCTCGCAGTGACTTACATATAAATAGTAACACACATAATTGTCAATGTATTCAATGTAAAAAATTCATAACCTTACTACAACATATAATGACATTTCAGTGCATGAAAGCTACGTTCATCATTTTTTTTTAAAATTAATTTTGACAGTAAAGTTTGAAGAGATTTGTTTTTAGTGCAGTCTTGAAGGCCTTGGTATATAGTTGGAATACTTCAAATTTGTAATGGTGGAGAATTCCATTGTTTACGGGGCACAAAAAGAGAAAGACCTTTCGCCAAATAAAGTACATGTACTTCAAGAAATGTTGTGCCCAAATAAATATGTCACAGCCAATGGCTTGACCTCGGTACGTTGAAGAAGTGATTTATTAAGATTGATTAGAAAGCGTTCAAGTCAGTTCTCTCACTACCCAGTTTCAGCTGTGTCGGCTAATCCTAAAACAGTTCTTCTAAATAACATGGCCACTCTGTGCAGAAAACGGTTCCGCACCTTTAGCCCCAATTAGCGATGAAACGGCCGTATTTTTTCTTTTTAAAATGTAAACTTTAAAAAAAAATAATTAATTTACGTTTTTGTGAAGCTGCCTCTTTCGAGTAATATCAAATTCACACCAACGGTAATATTTCTTGTTTGAACTTCAACTTTTGCATTCGCTCGCCTCACTTTTGGCTTTCATCAGGTCCACGCAACTTTCTTTTTTTTTCTAAGCAGAACACTTGAGCTAGACAAAAGAGGGGATGGATAGAGCATCTCTCTCGTTTAATCAGATCTTCCTCCGAGCCAAGGTAATTTCGGACCTGGCCATTTATACGTGTCGGGGACGTGTAAACTGTTTACCGCAAACATAAATGGGGAGACGTTCGGTTTACGCGATAAGTTTACAGGACAAGTGTAAAATATATGTGTGTTGCCCCCAAGTCACGTGGGAAGGGATGGGGGAAAGGAACGTGGATTGCATTGAGGATGGGAGGAGGGGGCCGAAGGCACCGGGGTTGTTTAATTATATAACATTAAAATATTGGGGGTGGGGGTGGATTCAAGTTTTGGATGTAATGTAAACCGCCCCCCCCCACCTTACTCCTTCTCTTTTCGTCAAAGGAAATAACGGAAAGTATTACTTAATGAATTTATTTACTGTAAGTCAAATAGGATGGTGGTGGGAGTGGATATTGGAATTGAAGATCTATAAGGGGAAGGGCAGTAATGTACGGAATCTTCGGGGGGGGGGTCGCTCTAGTTTTGATACTGAGTTTATTTGTTTTGTATGGCGGGCGTTAATCAGTCGGTGGCACATACCGTAACAAACAGGTCGATAGGTTGTAGGTTTTCTTTTTATTTTCCTGCATGCTTTCGTACTTGACGCCTCTGGCTAATAGATAGTACCTCGAAACATTCGCCGCTCAGATAGAATAGTGACGCCTCTGGCTAATAGATAGGACCTCGACACGTGTGCCGCTCAGATAGAATATTGATGCCTCTGACTAATAGATAGGACCTCGAAACATCCGCCGCTCAGATAGAATAGTGGCGCATCTGGATAATATATAGGACCTTGACACATTCGCCGCTCAGATAGAATATTTACGCCTCTGACTAATAGATAGGATCTCGACACATTCGCTGCTCAGATAGAATATTGACGACTCTGACGAATAGATAGGACCTCGACACATTTGTCGCTCAGATAGAATATTGACGCCTCTGGCTCTCAGATAGGACCTTGACGCCTTTGACTATCATATATGTCTAGGATGCCTCTGACTATCAGATATGACCATGACGCCTCTGATTATAATCAGATAGGAAGGACGATTACGCCTCTAACAGATATTACTCTGACGCCTCTGACTTTCACATTTGACCGTGACGCCTCTGCCTTATAGCAGATAGGACCGCTTCTCACACGCTCGGTGTTATCAAATCTCTGATTGCGATTTTCTATTTGTTAAGAGCTGGAACGGGCATGTAACACTCTCTCGTTAACATCACACACTCTATGAATTAAATCTGTCGGGATAAATAGACTATACATTGTCTTTGTATGGTTTTCCCAGAGTAATATGGCATTCTGTGATCTCCAACTCGCGTTGCGAAGTCATTGTTTTTTTTTAAAGGATAAAAACTCATAGTTTTTTTTCGTCTTGATAATTAGTACTGACACTATTGACAGTGTGTTCTAGAGCTGCGGGCCAGACAAGACCGTGAACTCAGTTCTGACATTAAGAGTCCCTAGTTATTGTTATATTCTCCTTTTGCCTTCAGGGACTAGTTTGTTTGCGTCCAAGACTACTGCCCCCGTCCCTCCCGAAAGGCCTTGGACATCATATAGAGAAGTGCTTCTAAAATTTTTTAGTATGTTGGACTAGCAAGAATTTTTCAATTGCACCAGGGACCGGTGAACTATTTTCTCGGTACTGACGTGGTAGCGAAATGTACCGGTACTTGATTTTATTTTATTTGTTTCATTTTCTGTGCTGATTGCCGAAAAATTGGCATATTCTATAAGGTTAGTATAATGGACGATTATAATTAGATTGTTCGGACCTTTCTTGATAACTTCGGCCGACTGGCGGGTAGATGGCTTACGGACCGGCTCCGGTCCGTGGACCACCACTTTGAGAAACACTGATATAGAGTGTTACCCACGAAACGATCTCTGCTGTTTCTTTTAATAATAGGATGTCCTTTTTGAAAACGTAGAGCTATGACACCATCCGAGGTTAAAGTAATGCTTTCAGTTAAAACTTTAAAGCAGTGGTGGTTTCAATGGGGCATATCACCACTAAATTTGTTGAATAATCTCAAATGTCAAAGCGATCCCACTGTTTAACTTTTCAGACTAGCATGAATTCTTTGGGACTTCAAAATGATGTACACGAGCGACTTTTAAAGACACATCTAACTGGACTCGCCCTTCGTGTATGCACAATTTATTTACTGTCTTTGCTTTAGTTTTATCAACATTTCTCCGGACACTTGAATGCGTGTCCACTAATTTTAGATACCTTGAGTCAGCTGAATTGAACTCTCTGTCCGCGGATTAATGTTAGCAGTTCCGCTTTGAGCACAATGCAATGTCCTCTTGCTACACATACCAACAGTGATCAAGTAAACTTCTAATCTTCGGGGTGAATAAATAGAGTAAAAGCGTAGCAGAAGTACAAATTAGTGCCGGGGTCGGGAAACCATGGCTCGCGAGCCAGATGTGGCTCTATTGATGGCTGTATTTGGCTCTCAGACAGATGTTCATTTGTAAAAAAAAAGCAATGTTTATTCAGACTCGTCAATGTTCATTCTCTTTTGGGTCGAGCCGTTAAGCTCTTAGGACCCGGTTCATTTTATCGCAAGCGAGCCTCATCAAGCGGGCATCGCCGTAGAGGTAATCCTCTGCAGGTACCGTTACTTCTGCTTCCAAATCCTCGCACAGCTCGGGGCACTCTTCGAGTACGTGGGCAACCGTCTCTTCAGGGTGGCCACACAGCCGACAGGCCAGTTCCCTTCTAGTGTTAAACTTGTACAAGTAGCTTCGTGTGGGACAATGTTCAGTTCTCATTCATATTCAGACTCTATTGATCTATATATTAATTTCATATTTTTAAAAAAAACAGCATAACAGTGTTATAAAAAATAATTCAGAGATATAATTTGTGTACTTTCAGTGTTCAAATTACACAAAATGCACACATTTATTTGAATTTTTAGTTTTAATCGTAATGTATGGCTCTCACGGAATGACTTTTAAAAATTAAAAAAATATGTGGTGTTTACGGCTCTCTCAGACAAAAAGTTTCCCAACCCCTGAGTTAGTGAGTGGCGGGTGCAAAGATGGCTAAATGACGTCACTTTAGAGTCAATCAAACAATTGACTGATTCTTCATTACAAAATTATTTGGTGATTTTTTTGTCAACGTAACAGGCGGAATACCACAAACGGGAAAAAATGTGTTGAACGTTGTAGTTGTGATGTGTGTGTTTGTGTGTTTGTGTGTGTGTGTCTGGGAGTTAGTGAATTCTATTGATACGTAGACTGATTACATCACACCCTCAACCAATCAGGTGCGGTAACTCTTTTATTTTGAAAGGCTTTCTATGTACCCGAAAGAGCCCATATTGTTTGTCGGAAAGTTTCGTTCGCATAATTTCTGTTTTAACCTAATCTTTATATATATATATTTTTTTAAATTGTCTTATAAGGTGTCTTAAGTTTATATATATATACACACATATATATATATATATATATATATATATATATATATATATATAATTTTATATAATATGTGTTGCTACACACGCTAAGTTACTTTCGTTTGTTTTATGTATAGCTCGTCATGGTTAGTATCTTCTACTTCCATTTAACGCAATGTAAAAGCTGAAGGAAGATAAATCCTATTGCTTAGTGCTTTTGGTTATTTAACATGAGTTACCGCCCGTTACAAGCTTACAAGGGACATTGGTTTACCAGACTCCGTTTCCCCTTGGAAAAATTTAACCAGTCTCGCACCCACCATCAAAAAATCTTATCATTTTAGTTTTATATTCCAAAATTATTTAATTCGTTTTTAACATTCAAAAAATTAAAAGTATAATATATTTACAGGAATCGAAAAGGCTTTTTAAGAACATAAAATTTTCTTTTTACAAATATTAAAATATATCTTTGGAAACATGGGTGTAATTTATTAACGCAATACCTAAATGCTGTTCTCTCCTATTCACCCAGCTCCGAATACTCAGTCGCACCTCATCTCGCAAACATGGTTAAGTAACAGAACAAAATAATATAAACAAATAGAAATAATGCATAAAAAATGAAGTAACATTTAAAAGAAGAGTAATCTCAAATTTTATTATTATTGATTTTTTCTTCTAATTTCTTTTCCCACACTCGAATAATGAATGCGTATTTCTTCTTTGATTTTGTTCCCTAAATTCCTCAAAAATCTTTTTTTCTTTTGACCCATTGAAAGATTTTAGAATTGGCAATTCATTTGGCTTAGATTAGAGTTTTATCAATAACTTTGTCATTTGAAATCAGGGGCATTAATTTGTCTAGCAGAACTCCCTTGCAGGTGTGCTCTAAAGCAGGGATCTCCAAACTACGGCCCGCGGGCCAGATGCGGCCCGCCAAGACCTCTCATCCGGCCCCTGGACACCTTTTAATCTCCAAAAAAGATACTATTTTTTACCTTTAGTTTGCCACAAAACTTAGTGGTTGGGGGGTTATTAGTCGGCCCCCAAACTTCTGTTTCACAGTTAATGCGGCCCTTCGGCAGAAAAGTTTGGAGACCCTTGCTCTAAAGGATGAAGGGAGAGAAGCCGTAATGGATACGGCTGTGGATTGGGGAAAGGGAGTGTATCCGTCGCCATTTTGAATTAACATAGCTATAGAAATTACAACCGGAAATTATCTTCTTTTCATTGTTATATTCTAGACGCGCGTTTTTTCAAGGCTTTGGAATCGCTTCAGAAATGGGAGCGTAGATTTTACTTCATGGCAGCTTGGGTGAGGTGTGGTTAGTAGGAGTGGGTTTTTAGGGTGGTAGAGCGTTAGGCTTATGTGGGGTGGGGGCGTGGCGGGGCAAGATGATGGGCGGGGCAAGATGGGGCGGGGCAAGACGGGGACGGGGCAAGATGGGGGGGCGGGCAAGATGGGGGCGGGGCAAGATGGGGTGGGGGCATGGCGGGGCAAGATGGGGGCTGGGCAAGATGGGGGCGGGACAAGATGGGGTGGGGGCAAGAGTGGTACTGTGGGGTTGGGTGGATTTGGCATTGTATTTATAGCTCATGGTTGGGGGGGGGGAATGGGGTTTAAATTTAAACTTGATACATTACGAAGTCCGTGACTTAAGGATGGAAATAATTTAATGGATCGAACAGATTTCTTTTTAAATCCCTTATATTAACTTCACCGCCGTCTCTGTCGTGCGTCGTCGGGAGGGCGGAAAAACAAAAGTCAAAAAATGATAAACTTCCCGTGAAGTCATCGAGCTGAAATTTGGCACACGGACCCGTGTCACCTAACAATGCATCGTATTAAAAATTTCAGATCGATCGAACGTACCGTAATTAAATTAATGCATTTTTAGTTTATCTATATAAACTATAATATGTAGCGGTCGCTATTCTTTACATTTTACGGGTCACTTGACTTCACGCCACCCATCGGTGAACACATCTCGTGGAGGATGATTTCACTCAGTCTTAGGCTGTAAATATCTGTCACGTTGGAACATAATCAATACTTTAAGTTCTGTCTGACATTTAAGGGATTTATAGTCAAAAACTTTGTTTTTACGGGGTTGTTTTATTATGACATTACAATCACTGCCGGCATGACCTGACATGACAAAAAAGCAGGAACAGGAGTGCTGAAAGAGGGGGGGAAATGGTTTTTGAAAATTGTTATTTACTCGTTACGTTTAAGAAAAGGGGACAATTAACCAAAACACTGAACCGCCAACGCGTTCACCGTTCATTCCCCCACGTAAAACACTGGCCTTGACCTTAACTGATTTACCTTGAACTCTACTCACTTAACTTGACTGTACCATTTAAGCAGACGCTTATCTCTTTTAAACCCCGGCTCCACTCCCACCCCCCAAAAGTGATACTGAAATTGAATTCTAAGTAAGTAGTTACCAAGTAATAATCCACACGTAGGTCTAAGGATCGCCTGCCAGTTGTTGGATACGCCTTCGACTACACGCAGCGTTGTTTGACCGAACGTGTTACGCAACGTGTACCGACACCGGTGGGTACACATCAGAAAGATTGGGGGGGGACTGCACTCGCCTACTTTGTATCTCTACCTACAGTTTCCGCGGTGTTAAGCACCGAGCAGTACCCGTCTGTAGGTCAGCTAGTCGACGACCTGTGTTCGCTAGGAAGGTGAATGACTTTTGCAACTACTTATTTCCCTTGGCTTAATTATATCCCTCCTTTCTTTCATTCTGTATCAGCGTATCTCTCGCTCCCTCTCTCTCTCTCTGACTCTCTCTCTTTGTCTCTCATTGTCTCTCAAAACCCCTCACTCTCTTTCCCACTCTCTCTGTCTTTCCCACTCTCTATCTCTGTCCGCCTCTCATTCTCTAACAGACCTCCTAACTTTCACCTCTCTTTTTCTCTCTCTCTCTTTCTATCTACCTATCCCTCTCTCTATCTCTCTCTCAATTTCTCTATCTCTCTCTCAAATTCTATATCTATATCTCTCTTTCTATCTCTCTCTCTTTCTATCTCTCTCTCTCTCTCTCTCTCTTTCTATCTCTCTCTCTCTTTCTATCTCTCTCTTTCTATCTCTCTCTCTTTCCATCTCTCTCTCTCTTATCATCTCTCTCTCTCTCCATCTTTTTCTTTCTTTCTCTATATCTCTCCCTCTTTATATCTCTCTTTCTATCTCTCTCTCCTAGTCTCTCATAGTCTCCCATTGTCTCCCTGACCCCTTCACTCTCTCTCCCACTCTTTCCTTCTAACTTTCTTTCAGCCTCTCATCCTCTCTCATACATTTGTCTCTCTCTATCTTCCTTCCTATCTCTCTCTCCCTCTGGCTGTCTCTCATTCTCTTTGGCCCTCTCACACACTCTTGCTCTTTCACTCTCATTCTCTCTCTCTCTCCCCCTATTAATTTCGCCCTCCCTCTCTTTCTCCTGTTCTCCACCCACTCACATTTTCACACACACACACAACAAGCTCACACACATTCTCAAAAACTCACATTCCGACACTCACCCAACAAACTACGTCAAGAGTTTAGAAACATCTATTGATACTCTAGTCAAATCCTGGCATCGCTGCGTGTTTTAAAATTACTTCATTTGGCTATTTCCTGATACATTGGAGTTATATTGTTGAAATTATTTCCAAATGGTAGAGGTATGTATAATCGTTAGATATTAGTATCATATTTAATTAGAAAAAAAATATAACGTTTAAAAATAACAAAGGACCATAACCCGGAGTCAAGCAGAGGTTTTAAGCAGCATGGCATTGTCTCCCCTAATTATCCAGGTCCCTTTGTTTTTTTTTAATTGCTATAAACTTAATGACATCTGGCCAAGCTGTTTGCCTACGTCAAAAGCCTAATTAAATGCCGGTCTTGCTACTGGCTGATCTTAGATAAAAAAATAGAAATTACAATACAGACCTGGGGTCTGACTTACATCGATGAAATGTGATGTATTTTTTATGGCTGGTACTGATTACAATTTTTTGATCGATTAATCGGAAAAAAAATAATTGATTGATTTCGATTAAATATATTTTGTTTAGCGCATATATATATCCCGTTAAGTCGCGATTCATTATGTCACGTAATCAGTTAAGTCGCGGTAATTCCATGGCTCCCAAATTTTGTGACGTAACACAGCAAATTTATTATGCTGTGAAAGGAATAAGGAAGAAAACCCTTTTGTTAACGTATGCACGTTTATATAAATAGTAATAATACGAGAGAAAAGTATGTAATGAAAAAAAAATAATAATAATTAATAAATTTGAAAAATAAAAATTAGAAATATTTTTAAAAATTTTATTCGAATTTTATTGATCAAAATAAATTTAATCGATTAAAACTTTTAACGATTAATCGTTTAATTAATCGTTAATTTTCGCAGCCCTAATATTTTCACATGGTCTGACGTACATTAATGAAAGTTGATGTATTTTAATTTTGATTACGTCTGACGTGCGTCAATGAGTTGATATATTGTGAATAGGTTTGACCTAAAATTAAATAAACGCGTAGTCCCACATTCACAAAATTATGGTGATACGCATGTCTCTAAAGAAACGATGACACTTCAAAATGTTACGGACTACGTCTTAGGTCCTTGTAACTTCTCATACATCTGAGGTTTTAGCGACTGTTCTTGTTATTTTGACTGCCCCAACAGCTTAGTTCCACGTTAGTGCTACCATTGGTATTTTTGTTAGAGACTGCTCCAACAGCTTAGTTCCCCGTTAGGGCTACCATCGTTATTTTTGTTGGTGACTGCCCCAACAGTTTAGTTCCCTGTTAGTGCTGCCACTGCTCTTGACCCTGTGACGGACCCAATGCTCCAACACTATGCGACTGCTCAGGTCGATGCTTATGTTCCCCACTACACAAGTCGACGAGGTGACTCCCCACACATCTTCGCCCCTGTGACAACTATCCAGCTGTTTATTGCCTCTACCATGTCTACTTCTCCCACCGTGCCAATCTCCTCAAATACTTCAGGCTCCTTCTCTCGCCCCCACCCCTCTTTTTTTTCTTCCTCCACTCTTCCCTAACAACTCCATGCTGTCTTCTCCAGACAAATGTAGGTTCTGAGAACTCCTTTCGGCGTGGCTAACCAAAAATAATCAAACAGCCTTTTGACAAATTATCTCTCCCGATTTCCATGGTTAACTTAAGTTGCTCTTGTTTTCTTGTTTCATCTGACTCGGCGTCCGAAAACTGTCTCTGACTCCGAGGAGTCTAGGTCAGTCCTGATCTAGACTGAAATGCTGTCTTTTTATTTTCTTCTTCTTCTAAAAAAAATATATCCATTTATGAGACCGGATAGGGCGGGGAGCATCTCAACATTGTTCACGTTGCTTTACTGTTAATTGCCTCTTAAATGTCACTTTGAGTTAGCAGAGACAAAAAAATGAGGAAAATAAATTTTCACTTGCAATTAAATGTTAGTATTCATATAGTCAATATTCCAGATGTCAATATTCCTAGTGTCAATATTTCTATTGTCAATATTTATGTTGTCAATATTCATATAGTCAATATTTCTAGTGTCAATATTCATATCGTTTATATTCCTAGTGACAATATTCCTAGTGTCAATATTCCTATTGTCAATATTCATATTGTCAATATTTCTAGTGTCGATATTCCTTGTGTCAATATTGGTAGTGTCAATATTCGAATTGTCAATATTCCAAGTGTCTGTCTATATTTCTAATTGCAATATTCCTAGTGTCAATTGTCAAAGTGTCACTTGTCAAAGTGTCAATATTCTGAGTGTCCAAGTTTTTGGCGTCAGTGGTCGTAGTGTGAATATTCAGTGTTCAAAACGCCAACTTTCATTCCAGGCAATTACGTCAAAATTATATATAACGACATTCAAACATAGATCAGACTCAAAATTAGACATTTCAGCAGCGCTAGTCAAGTTTCACACTAAAATAACATGAGTTACAACCGTTATTACAAGAGGAGATCATCTACTTTCCAACGGAATCTCTGCATTTCTTCCAAAATAATCGAAATTTCAGCCAAGCGCTTCGCATTCCTTCCCAAATTATCTACAACTGACCCGAAAGTCTACAGAACCAGTCTGTAGTACACTTGTGCCCACCATCTTTTAATAACATATTTTACATATTACCTTCAGGCCATCTAGCCTGGTAATTATCCTAAAAGAATTGAATCACTTCAACAGATGGACTCTCGAGGATACATGGGGAAAAAAAGAAAAGGCAAAGAACCGTCGGAGTCGGAGCTATTTCTGACGGTTTAGTTCTTCTGTGATTGCTGGCGGCCATGTTTAACCCTCCTTTCGTTATGAACATCAAAGGTTAAGCTGCTTCGTGGAAGCAGAAAAAAGAATTTGTTGTGTTTAATTTGAGTGTTTTAAACGTTACCCCCTACCCCCTCCCCCCCCCAACCATCACCAGCAACCAGGTTTTTCCGGGTCGCTGGCGCTGATGTCTTAGTGGACATACTTCTCTCTTTGTGGACATACTTCTCTCTTAGTGGACGTACTTCTCTCTTTGTGGACATACTTCTCTCTTTGTGGACGTACTTCTCTCTTTGTGGACATACTTCTCTCTTAGTGGACATACTTCTCTCTTAGTGGACATACTTCTCTCTTAGTGGACATACTTCTCTCTTAGTGGACATACTTCTCTCTTAGTGGACATAAGTGTCTCTTAGTGGACATAAGTGTCTCTTAGTGGACATAAGTGTCTCTTAGTGGACATACTTCTCTCTTTGTGGACATACTTCTCTCTTAGTGGACATACTTCTCTCTTAGTGGACGTACTTCTCTCTTAGTGGACATAAGTGTCTCTTAGTGGACATAAGTGTCTCTTAGTGGACATACTTCTCTCTTTGTGGACATACTTCTCTCTTAGTGGACATACTTCTCTCTTAGTGGACATACTTCTCTCTTAGTGGACATACTTCTCTCTTAGTGGACATACTTCTCTCTTAGTGGACATACTTCTCTCTTAGTGGACGTACTTCTCTCTTAGTGGACATAAGTGTCTCTTAGTGGACATAAGTGTCTCTTAGTGGACATAAGTGTCTCTTAGTGGACATAAGTGTCTCTTAGTGGACATAAGTGTCTCTTAGTGGACATACTTCTCTCTTAGTGGAATCACGTGTCTCTTAGTGGACATACTTCTCCCTTAGTGGACATACTTCTCTCTTATTGGACATACTTCTCTCTTAGTGGACTTACTTCTCTCTTAGTGGACATACTTCTCTCTTAGTGGACATACTTCTCTCTTAGTGGACATACTTCTCTCTTAGTGGACATACTTCTCTCTTAGTGGACATACTTCTCTCTAAGTGGACATACTTTTCTCTTAGTGGACATACTTCTCTCTTAGTGGACATACTTATCTCTTAGTGGACATACTTCTCTCTTAGTGGACATACTTCTCTCTTAGTGGACATACTTATCTCTTAGTAGACATAAGTGTCTCTTAGTCTTAGTGGACATAAGGTTCTCTTAGTGGACATAAGTGTCTCTTAGTGGACATACTTCTCTCTTAGTGGACTTAATTCTCTCTTAGTGGACATACTTCTCTCTTAGTGGACATACTTCTCTCTTAGTGGACATACTTCTCTCTTAGTGGACATACTTATCTCTTAAAAGAACATAAGTGTCTCTTAGTGGACATAAGTGTCTCTTAGTGGACATAAGTGTCTCTTAGTGGACATAATTCTCTCTTAGTGGACACACGTGTCTCTTAGTGGACATACTTCTCTCTTAGAGGACATACTTCTCTCTTAGTGGCCGTACTTCTCTCTTAGTCGACATACTTCTCTCTTAGTGGACATACTTCTCTCTTAGTCGACATACTTCTCTCTTAGTGGACATACTTCTCTCTTAGTCGACATACTTCTCTCTTAGTGGACATACTTCTCTCTTAGTGGACATACTTCTCTCTTAGTGGACACACGTGTCTCTTAGTGGACATACTTCTCTCTTAGTGGACATACTTCTCTCTTAGTGGACGTACTTCTCTCTTAGTGGACATACTTCTCTCTTAGTGGACATACTTCTCTCTTAGTGGACATGCTTCTCTCTTAGTGGACATACTTCTCTCTTAGTGGACGTACTTCTCTCTTAGTGGACGTACTTCTCTCTTAGTGGACATACTTCTCTCTTAGTGGACATACTTCTCTCTTAGTGGACATACTTCTCTCTTAGTGGACATACTTCTCTCTTAGTGGACATACTTCTCTCTTAGTGGACATACTTCTCTCTTAGTGGACATACTTCTCTCTTAGTGGACATACTTCTCTCTTAGTGGACATGCTTCTATCTTAGTGGACATACTTCTCTCTTAGTGGACATACTTCTCTCTTAGTGGACATGCTTCTATCTTAGTGGACATACTTCTCTCTTAGTGGACATACTTCTCTCTTAGTGGACATACTTCTCTCTTAGTGGACATACTTCTCTCTTAGTGGACATACTTCTATCTTAGTGGACATACTTCTGTCTTAGTGGACATACTTCTGTCTTAGTGGACATACTTCTCTCTTAGTGGACATACTTCTCTCTTAGTGGACATACTTCTCTCTTAGTGGACATACTTCTCTTTTAGTGGACATACTTCTCTCTTAGTGGACATACTTCTCTGTTAGTGGACATACTTCTCTGTTAGTGGACATATATCCCTGTTAGTGTACATACTTCTCTTAATGGACATAAAAACCGCGAACAGCATATTATTTAGGCTCATTATGGTATCTCTTTTAAGACAAAAGACGCCCGTTTAAGTTAGCGAAAAAAAATTTTAAAACTGAAAGTTTACTGGTCTGTATTTTAGAGTAACATATATAGATTTGTTAGTGTATGTAGTTTTTTGTCTATTTGACCTTTGCCGTAACTGTTGAAACGAACCGAGAATTCAAGAAGTATTTCCCTAGGCTATTTAACATTTCCCTAAATGACATAATTGTATCCATGTTTTAGCTTACAGCATCTGTTTCAATGGAACTTAGTCGTTAAAGTCTTGCAATTGTTAGTGAATTCAAAAAAATATTTTAATATGTATTTAGAGAGCGAGAAACAGTTTGAGAAAGAGGTAGAGCGATACAGGAAGAGAAAGAGAGAGAGAGAGAGAGAGAGAGAGGCGGAGAGAGAGAGAGAGAAGGAGATAGAG
The DNA here is from genome assembly GCA_944989445.1 of Ampullaceana balthica. Classification (NCBI taxonomy): domain Eukaryota; kingdom Metazoa; phylum Mollusca; class Gastropoda; family Lymnaeidae; genus Ampullaceana; species Ampullaceana balthica. The sequence goes on along the minus strand of CALYLW010000233.1, from coordinate 868,287 downwards.
AGAGAGAGAGAAAGAGAGGTATGGATATAAGAGATATTCCATAAATCTGTTTCGTATTTTATGTCCTGAAAGAAGGTCACTGCCCCAAATGTCCTTCTCATTCTTCTCTCCTTTTTTTTTATTTTAGTAGCAGGAAGAACAGCGATGACAAATTCATGTTTCTGCCAAATTTTTCAATGTTCAAATTTGTCGAAAATTTTAAATTTACACAAATTGTTTATGTTAGTTTTGTTTTTAACATTTCTTTTTAAAATTATAGCTTTAATTCAACTAATTTTTTGTTTTGTTTTTTTAACTTTGGAAGTTCCCTCTCACGGGTCATGTCACTGACTTGTAACGGCTCTCGGACAGTTAGCCCCATGTCCTCACACATCTATATTCCCACATGTACTTTGGGTCTCTCCGGTAGGGATAACAGATGGCGCCGTGTGCACAACCGCAGTGTCCGTTCATCCCGTCGAAATCGTCGCAATTGTCCCCATCTGCCGTGTAACTTGCACAGGTTCCTGTAAAAAAATAAATAATTAAATAAATAGATAATTTAAATTAAAAAAAAGTAATTGGTTACGTTTGTTGGCAATGACTTATGCTCAATTCCTAAGTTACATTTACGATTTATTTGCATGCTTAGGACAAGGAGGATTTCCGTACCAACCACTCATGGTTGTGCGGTACCAAACGGTCAGGTCTATTTTTTTAAAATATTGCTGTCTATTGCCAGCAGAAATAAAATTTAACGTTACATTTTATTTATTTATTATTATTATTTTTTTTTGGAGGGGGGGGGGTATTTTTTTCTGGCGCTTGAGGATTTACGACTGCAACACGCGTGTCAATTGCTGCACAAGTGTCAGGTGCCACACACCGAGCGATTTTATTAAGCATGCTTGAGATTTTGAAACAATGTATATAACCCTTATAAGAATGTTTGGACATTTAAGCATGTTGTTGGTTCTTTGCAGCGGGAATGATTTGTGAATCTGACTATGGCATGCTTTCCGTGACAGTTTTTGAAATCCTGTTTTGTCCTATTAAGTCAAGTCGCATCAAAGACAACGTCCCCTCACCCACCCCACACAGACACAAACAATTTTTTTTAACAAGATTCCTGGTCACTAGAGGTCAAACTCACTGTTGAATGGAGCTGAATGTAAAATTTCGCTTACCTTGTCTTACTTCTAGCCATGCACTAAAATCGTCGTGACCTAATTTCTGGCAACACTCGCTAAAGTCGCACTCGCTATTGTGGTAGCACGTCTGTCCGACCCATGCCTGGAGTGGGGTAACAAATTTGTAGGAGACGGTTAACAATATTTGACCGACAAATACCACCGTTAAATACACTTAACCAATAACACCACCCAGAAGGCTGATTTTTTAAAAAGTATTAAAAATATATATATATATTTTTTTTTAATAAAGTCCTACAAAACTAAAGAATTTCCACGGAGCATTGTTGCAATTTTTATAAAATGTTAACGAAGATAAAATCTTTACTGATTTCTAAACGCAATATGAGTACTTTATTCATTCTCTTATTTGACATGATTGTGTAGTTGGCTTGAAATTGAAACTCATTCGATTTCTAGAAAATCTCGAAATTGTGGGGAAATCAAAAACAACAAACATTTCCGATAGCGTGCGCAACTACTAAATCAATAAAGCTGAAATTATATTTTTTAAAGACTATTTGAACATTTCAAACAGCATAAATTGAGGTAAATTTCAGGCGGATACAAAATTCGAGTTTATTTTATTCTATTTCCATTTAATTTGAAAATTTCTATCTGGCACAGCAGAAAAGTTGACATGATAAAATATTGGACAGGGATGAGGTTGAATGAATTACTGGCGGCCGCTCAAGTTCCGCGAATGTGGAGATCATTGTCTGTTGCAGTGTCCATGCGCTCCCCCGCCCCCCAAAGACCGCAACCGTCAGGGGACTGGTGATGATGATGATGATGACGATGATGATCTGGCAAAAGAATATTTTTTTTAGTCTACTTACAACAACTTCAGCTGAGACAAAGACAAGAAGGCAAACAGCAACTGATCTGATCATGGCGTTATCCTTGTTCAAACTGATTAATTAAACAGCCGCTTTTGAAAATACTTTATAACCCAACATTTTTTTCTTTCTTTTTCAAGTTGTGTGGTGTGGTTTTTTGTGTGTTCGCCTTAGCGCCAATGATATCTTTTGACATAGGCGTCTCCTGGTGTATGCGTCAGTCTCCCGTCGAATTCTTCACCTGTCTTAGGCGTATGCTTGCGCGTGTATGTGTGGTTACATATGTCTCCCGCCATAGATGTCACACATTTTTTGAGTTACTTTTAAGATTATTTTTCTGATACGTTCAGTAGTACTATTCCACTGACACCGATTCATACATCTGTATATTTACCATTTGTGAAATCCTGTGTTCTTTGAGTTTAGGTGATGTCCTAAAGATAGAACACTGGCGAAGAAGGTTTTTTTTTGTGTTGGAGAATGTTTAAAGCCAATTACTTAATCTTCTCAACAAACTACGCTGCGCTTTTACCAACAAAATCTGTTATGTATTTTAACCATAAGCAGTCCTTCTCTTCTGTCTTTGTCCATATCTTTTTTATCTTGTACTAAAATGTCTCTCTCTCTCTTCTTTGTTTAACCCATATGTTGCATTAAAACTACCTTCTTTCGTAGGTGTTACGCATATGTTTCGCCTTTTCTTCTCAGTTTTACCCATATGTTTTCTTTCTCTCTATGTTTACCCGTATGCTGTGCTCATATATCCTTTTGTTCTGTGTTTTACCCAAACGATGTGCTAACTTTCCTTCTCTTCTGTTTTTAACAATATGTTCCCTCTTCTTTCATTTGTCTCATATGCTGTGCTAAAATATCCTTCTCTTTTCATTTGTATCCATATATTGGTATAAAATGTCCCCTCTTCTGTCTTCTAACAATATGTTGCGCTAAAATCTCATTCTCTTCTCTGTATTACCCATATGCTGTACTAAAGTCTTCTTCTCTTCTGTGTTTACCTATATGTTGTACTAGAGCGTCCTTCTCTTTTTATTTTGTAAGTTATATTCAAATGTCCAACTAGTCTGAACATCCCGTTTTGACATCACAATACAGTCATTTATGATTGTATAAATATATTAGGGATGTTATCGATTAATTTAAATTTAATTGTAAACTTTTGAAAAATTATCGATTAATTAATCGATAATTTCGATTAAAGCCAAAAATAGAAATTTATGATGTCATTAAACTGTACATTTCTCACGGACATTGAAAATTAAGAATATTTTGATCTAAATTGTATGACAATGTGTTGATACTTGATCGGATGTTTGTGCTGAAGGTGGTACGTCAGCGATGTATTTGATCCTTTAAAAGAGAATTGTTTATGGCAGTGGACACAGTAAACGTTTTCACCATCTTCGACTTTGCCATCCGCAGTTAGCTTAAAAACAACATATTTGCTCAACTTTCTAGTTATATGTTTAAATTTAACCGCGCTGTTGCTGTCAGCCATTTTTTAGTTGACGTCTGCCGGTCCACATACATTAATAAAATAAATTATAATATTACGCGGGAGAAATGTACGTAAAAAATATATAAATTATTATTAATTATTAATAATTAATTATTTATTAATACAATTTTTTTTAAAAATATAAATATTTTCTTTAATTTTAATCGAACTTTTATCGATTAAAATAATTTTAATCGATATTTTTTTTAAAAGATTAATCGATAAATTAATCGTTAATTTCTGCAGCCCTAGTATTTAGAGTGCGAGAAACAGTGTGAGAAAGAGGAAGAGTGATACAGGAAGAGAAAAAGATAGAGAAGCGTAGAGAGCGAGAGAAGGAGATAGAGAGAGAGAGAGAGAGAGAGAGAGAGAGAGAGAGAGAGAGAGAGAGAGAGAGAGAGAGAGAAAAGGAGAGGTATAGATATAAGAGATATTCCATAAATCTGTTTCGTATTATATGTAGTTCACTGAAGAAGGGTGCTGCCCCACAAGTCCTTCTCATTCTTCTCATTCTTCTCTCCTTTTTTTTATTTTAGTAACAACAATCCTTGACAATAAGATTATTACCCATCGCCCTTTTATCCCATGGACCTTTGGTACCACTGACCTCTCCTTTATTCCCTTTGTCCCGCCAACCCACCCTTCAAAACTACATTTCCTTGCTTGACCTAAAGAGCTAAAACTTAATTCAACAGGTTTGTAGATGCGTTTGATCAACTTGACACCAAAGTCCCCTTTAACCCTGCGCTCTGAGCTATACATCACAAAAATGAATGCTGTGCAACTTTGCGCAATATTTTTTTACTTTGCATTCGAGCTATTTTACCACGTTTTTATTAACTTGCTTTCGTTCCTGTGTGTCTGTCCACAATTTTTCAAATCTGCCAACGTAAAATTAAACCACTTCTGATGGTCCTAGAGATTTCAGTATTTTACCACAGATAGATCTTGGATGACAATGCATTGTATCAAAATTTCAGATCGATCGAATGTACCGTTATTAAATTATTGAACTTTTTAGTTTATCTATATATAAGCCTATGTATTATCCGTCTGCCCTTGTTTACATTACATTCACGTGCCGAGTTCACACCAAACCCGACCACAAAAACCATGTTTAACATCAAGGGGAGATGAGTCATTTCCAGTCTGTAAATGTTTGTCGGGCAATGCGTATTATATTTGAACATAATCAATACTTCAAAAGTCACCATAGCATACACTTAACATGACTATAAGACTAGTGTGCTTGCTAGCATAGATATTGATAGAATAAGTTTAAACTGAGCACCCTAGTCTTATAGTCATGGCGAACAACGAGATAATCGATTTCACCTACGATTTAACATTCCTGTCTCATTTTAAACTTTTACATTTTCATAAATTTGGAACTAAAGGTCTCTTCTGACTGTAAATTTCAGATTTTAAATTTATTTTCTACTTTTTAGTGCATTTTTAATATAAGACTAGTTTTTAAAAAGTGTTTTTTATATATTTTTAAATCCTTTATATTAACTCGTGGTGTCTGCGGCCGACCGACGCTTGCTTGCTTGCTTGTCGCCAAAACTTTTGATCGATTTTTAACCCACTTGCTCGCAAGATAGCGAGCTGAAATTTTGCAGGCAGTTTCGTACCGATGATAAAAACAATGTATCAAAATTTCAGATCGATCGCATGTACCGTAATTAAATTATTGATTTTTTAGATTATTTTATTTATTCCTATGTATCATGCTATTTTTTGAGATAGAGCGTCGCGGTGCGTATTATATTGAACAACCTTTCTGTCGCGCAATAAGGTGCGTATTTTACTGACAACACTTTTTATAAACCTATTCCTGATCGGTGCGCATTATATTAAACACGTTTTACGACACAACTGCAATTTTGTATTTTTGGATGGTCTTGCGCTGCGTGTTATAATGAACATTCTTTTAGTTACGTCTCATACGTAAAGGATTTATAGTCAAAAACTTGGTTTTTTACGGGTTGTTTTTTTTATTATTTTCTACTTTTTAAAAATATATTACTGATCGGTGCGCATTATATTAAACGTGTTTTACGAGACATAACTAAAATTTTGTATTTTTGTATTGTCTTGCGCTGCGTATTATAATGAACATTATTTTACTTATGTCTGGTATATAAAGGATTTATAGTCAAAAACTTGTTTTTTACGCTTTTTTTTTATTACCTTGTACAACAAACACCAGAAGGCACATTGTTTTATTAGTAAACATAACAATCGACAGCAGTCAAACAGCAGGAAGAACAGCGATGACAAATTCATGTTTCTGCCAGCTTTTAATGTTCAAATGTGTCGAAAACTTTTAATTTACACAAAATGTTTCTGTGAGCTTTGTTTTTAACATTTCTTTTTAAAATTATAGCTTTAATTCAACTAATGTTTTGTAGTTTTAATTTGCAAGTTTCCTCTTACGGGTCTTGTCACTGACTTGTAACGGCTCTCGGACTGTTAGTCTCATTGCCTCACACATCTATTTTCCGATGTGTACACTGGGTCTTTCAGGATGTAAGCACACGTGGAGCCGGGTGCACAACCGCAGCGTCCGTTCATCGAGTCGAAAATTTCGCAAAAGTCTCCATCTGCCCTGTACCTTCCACAGGTTCCTGTAAAAAAATATTTAAAAAAATAAATCGATCATTAAAAAAAGTCAATGGTTACGTTTGTTTGCAATGACGTATGCTCTATTCCTAAGTTACATTGACTATTTATTGGCATGCTGAGGACAAGGAGGATTACCGTACCAATCAGTCAGGGTTGTACCGTACCAACCAGTCAGTCAGGGTTGTACCGTACCAATCAGTCAGGGTTGTACCGTACCAATCAGTCAGGGTTGTACCGTACCAACCAGTCAGTCAGGGTTGTACCGTACCAACCAGTCAGGGTTGTACCGTACCAATCAGTCAGGGTTGTGCCGTACACAATCAGTCAGGGTTGTACCGTACCAATCAGTCAGTCAGGGTTGTACCGTACCAACCAGTCAGTCAGGGTTGTACCGTACCAACCAGTCAGTCAGGGTTGTACCGTACCAACCAGTCAGGGTTTCAGGGTTGTACCGTACCAATCAGTCAGGGTTGTACCGTACCAATCAGTCAGGGTTGTACCGTACCAATCAGTCAGTCAGGGTTGTACCGTACCAACCAGTCAGTCAGGGTTGTACCGTACCAATCAGTCAGTCAGGGTTGTACCGCACCAATCAGTCAGGGTTGTACCGTACCAATCAGTCAGGGTTGTACCGTACCAATCAGTCAGTCAGGGTTGTACCGTACCAACCAGTCAGTCAGGGTTGTACCGTACGAACCAGTCAGTCAGGGTTGTACCGTACCAACCAGTCAGTCAGGGTTGTACCGTACCAACCAGTCAGGGTTGTACCGTACCAACCAGTCAGTCAGGGTTGTACCGTACGAAGCAGTCAGTCAGGGTTGTACCGTACCAACCAGTCAGTCAGGGTTGCAAGTACCAACCATCAGTCAGGGTTGTACCGTACCAACCAGTCAGGGTTGTACCGTACCAGTCAGTCAGGGTTGTACCGTACCAACCAGTCAGGGTTGTACCGTACCAATCAGTCAGGGTTGTGCCGTACCAACCAGTCAGGGTTGTACCGTACCAATCAGTCAGGGTGGTACCGTACCAATCAGTCAGGGTTGTACCGTACCAATCAGTCAGGGTTGTGCCGTACCAACCAGTCAGTCAGGGTTGTACCGTACCAACCGTCTGGGTTGTACCGTACCAACCAGTCAGTCAGGGTTGTGCCGTACCAACCAGTCAGTCAGTGTTGTACCGTACCAATCAGTCAGGGTTGTACCGTACCAACCAGTCAGGGTTGTACCGTACCAACCAGTCAGGGTTGTACCGTACCAACCAGTCAGTCAGGGTTGTACCGTACCAATCAGTCAGGGTTGTACCGTACCAATCAGTCAGGGTTGTACCGTACCAACCAGTCAGTCAGGGTTGTACCGTACCAACCAGTCAGGGTTGTACCGTACCAATCAGTCAGGGTTGTGCCGTACCAATCAGTCAGGGTTGTACCGTACCAATCAGTCAGTCAGGGTTGTACCGCACCAATCAGTCAGGGTTGTACCGTACCAATCAGTCAGGGTTGTACCGTACCAATCAGTCAGTCAGGGTTGTACCGTACCAACCAGTCAGTCAGGGTTGTACCGTACGAACCAGTCAGTCAGGGTTGTACCGTACCAACCAGTCAGTCAGGGTTGTACCGTACCAACCAGTCAGGGTTGTACCGTACCAACCAGTCAGTCAGGGTTGTACCGTACGAAGCAGTCAGTCAGGGTTGTACCGTACCAACCAGTCAGTCAGGGTTGCAAGTACAACCTGTCAGTCAGGGTTGTACCGTACCAACCAGTCAGGGTTGTACCGTACCAGTCAGTCAGGGTTGTACCGTACCAACCAGTCAGGGTTGTACCGTACCAATCAGTCAGGGTTGTGCCGTACCAACCAGTCAGGGTTGTACCGTACCAATCAGTCAGGGTGGTACCGTACCAATCAGTCAGGGTTGTACCGTACCAATCAGTCAGGGTTGTGCCGTACCAACCAGTCAGTCAGGGTTGTACCGTACCAACCGTCTGGGTTGTAGCGTACCAACCAGTCAGTCAGGGTTGTACCGTACCAACCAGTCAGTCAGTGTTGTACCGTACCAATCAGTCAGCGTTGTACCGTACCAACCAGTCAGGGTTGTACCGTACCAACCAGTCAGGGTTGTACCGTAACAACCAGTCAGGGTTGTACCGTACCAATCAGTCAGGGTTGTACCGTACCAACCAGTCAGTCAGGGTTGTACCGTACCAATCAGTCAGTCAGGGTTGTACCGTACCAACCAGTCAGTCAGGGTTGTACCGTACCAATCAGTCAGTCAGGGTTGTACCGCACCAATCAGTCAGGGTTGTACCGTACCAATCACTCAGTGTTGTACCGCACCAACCAGTCAGTCAGGGTTGTACCGTACCAATCAGTCAGGGTTGTACCGTACCAATCAGTCAGGGTTGTGCCGTACGAAACAGTCAGGGCTGTACCGTGCCAACCAATCAGTGTTGTACCGCGCCAACCAATTAGTGTTGTACCGTACCAACCAGTCAGGGTTGTACCGTACTAACCAGTCAGGGTTGTACCGTACCAACCAGTCAGTGTTGTACCGTACCAAACACTCAGGGTTGTGCCGTACAATACAGTCAGGGCTGTACCATGCCAACCAATCAGTGTTGTACCGCGCCAACCAATTAGTGTTGTTCCGTACCAACCAATCAAGGGTTGTTCCGTACCAACCAATCAGTGTTGTACCGTGCCAACCAGTCAGTGTTGTACCGTGCCAACCAATCAGTGTTGTACCGTGCCAACCAATGTGTGTTGTACCGTGCCAACCAGCCAGGGTTGTACCGTACCAACCAGTCAAGGTTGTACCGTACCAACCAGTCAGGGTTGTACCGTGCCAACCAGTCAGTGTTGTACCGTGCCAACCAATCAGTGTTGTACCGTGCCAACCAATCAGTGTTGTACCGTGCCAACCAGCCAGGGTTGTACCGTACCAACCAGTCAAGGTTGTACCGTACCAAACAGTCAAGGTTGTACCGTACCAACCAGTCAAGGTTGTACCGTACCAACCAGTCAAGGTTGTACCGTACCAACCAGTCAAGGGTGTACCGTATCAACCAGTCAAGGTTGTACCGTACCAACCAGTCAGAGGTTGTACCGTACCAACCAGTCAGGGTTGTACCGTACCAACCAGTCAGGGTTGTACCGTACCAACCAGTCAGGGTTGTACCGTACCAACCAGTCAGGGTTGTACCGTACCAACCAGTCAAGGGTTGTACCGTACCAACCAGTCAAGGTTGTACCGTACCAACCAGTCAGGGTTGTACCGTACCAACCAGTCAGGTTGTACCGTACCAACCAGTCAAGGGTTGTACCGTACCAACCAGTCAAGGTTGTACCGTACCAACCAGTCAGGTTGTACCGTACCAACCAGTCAAGGTTGTACCGTACCAACCAGTCAGGTTGTACCGTACCAACCAGTCAAGGTTGTACCGTACCAACCAGTCAAGGTTGTACCGTACCAACCAGTCAAGGTTGTACCGTACCAACCAGTCAAGGTTGTACCGTACCAACCAGTCAAGGTTGTACCGTACCAACCAGTCAAGGTTGTACCGTACCAACCAGTCAAGGTTGTACCGTACCAACCAGTCAAGGTTGTACCGTACCAACCAGTCAGGGTTGTACCGTACCAACCAGTCAGGGTTGTACCGTACCAACCAGTCAAGGTTGTACCGTGCCAACCAGCCAGGGCTATAAAAAAATATTGCTGTCTCTTGCTAGCAGAAATAAAATTTAACGTTACATTTTATTAATTAATTAATTAATTAATTAAAAAAATTTTGGTGGGGGGCAATTTTATTTCTGGCGCTGGAGGTTTTACGACTGCAACACGCGTGTCAGTTGCTGCACACGTGTCAGGTGCCACACGCCGAGCGATTTTATTAAACAAGCGTGAGATTTTGAAACAATGTATATAACCCATATAAGAATGTTTGGAATTTACGCATGTAGTTGGTTCTTTGCAGCAGGAATGATTTGTGAATATGACTTTCCTTGACAGTTTTTGGAATCCTGTTTTGTCCTATTAAGTCAAGTCGCATCAAAGACAACGTCCCCTCCCCCACCCCACACACACACACACAAACATTTTTTTCCCCAGAAGATTCCTGGTTACTAGAGGTCAAACTCACTGTTAAATTTCGCTTACTTGGTGGTCTTGTAACCTGTCTCACGTGTCGCTTTGCACTCACAACGCCGTGACCTAATGACTGGCAACACTCGCCCGTGCCGCACTGGCTACTGTTGGTGCACGTTTGTCCGACCCATGCCTGGAATGTGGTAACAAATTTGTAGGAGACGATTAACAAGATGTTAACGACAAATACCACCGTTAAATACGCTTAACCAATTACACCAACCAGAAGGCTGATTTTTAAAAAAATTATTTTATTTAAAATAAAGTCCTACAAAACTAAAGAATTTCCACGGAGCATTGTAACAATTTTTATAAAATGTTAACCAAGTTAAAATCTTTACTGATTTCTAAAAGCAACATGAGTCTCTTTATTCATTCTTTTATTTGACATGATTGTGTAGTTGGCTTGAAATTGAAACTCATTCGATTTCTAGCAAATCTCCAAATTGTGGGAAAATCAAAACAACCAACAATTCCGATAGCGTTCGCAACGACTCAATCAATAAGGCTGAAATTATATTTTTTAAAACTATTTGTATATTTCAAACAGCATAAATTGGGGTAAATTTTACGCAGATACTAAATTCGATTTTTTTTTAGTCCATTTCCATTTAATTTGAAAATATCTATCCGTCACAGCAGAAAAGTTTGCTTGACAACATAAAATAAAATATTGGACAGGGATGAGGTTGAATGAATTACTGGCCGCCGTTCAAGATACGCGAATGTGGAGATCGTTGTATGTTGCTGTGGCCATGCGCTCCCCAGTCCCCCAAACGACCGCAACCGTCAGGGGACTGGTGATGATGATGATGACGACGATAATGATCTGGCAAAATAATTTTTTTTTAGTCTACTTACAACAACTTCAGCTGAGACAAAGACAAGAAGGCAAACAGCAACTGATCTGATCATGGCGTTATCCTTGTTCAAACTGATTAATTAAACAGCCGCGTTTGAAAATATTTTATAACCCAACATATTTTTCTTTCCTTTTCAAGTTGTGTGGTGTGGTTTTTTGTGTGTTCGCCTTAGCGCCAATGATATCTTTTGACATAGGCGTCTCCTGGTGTATGCGTCAGTCTCCCGACGAATTCTTCACCTGTCTTAGGCGTATGCTTGCGCGTGTGGTTACAGATGTCTCCCGCCACAAATGTCACACATTTTTTGAGTTACTTTTAAGATTATTTTTCTGATACATTTAATAGTACTATTCCACTGCCACCGATTCATACATCTGTATATTTCATCATCATCATTTGTCCTTTGGGTTCCTTGTGGAACACAGGGCCTCTGTCAAAGCTCGCCACTCTACACGGTCCCTTGCCAGTCGTTTCAATTCTTCCCAGCTCTTCCCAGTCCTTCCAGCCTCATCCAACATGCTCCGTCTCCATGTACGCTTGGGTCTTCCTCGTTGTCGTTTGCCCTGGGGGTTGCAATCTAAGGCCTGCCTAGCCCTGCTGTTATCTTTCCTGAGGGTGTGTCCAATCCATCTCCACTTTCTTTCCATGATTTGTTGTTCTACTGTTCTTTGTCCACACCTCTCCCACAGCTTGGAGTTTTCGACCTTATCGAACCATTTTATTTTCAGAATATATCTGAGACATCTGTTAACAAAGTCTGGAGTCTATTTTTTGTTGTCTCTGTCGTCCGCCATGTTTCGGATCCATAGAGTAGGACCGTTTTAACATTTGTTTTTAAAGAGATGTGTGTAAATCTCCAGACCTGTTTCAGATTGGCAAAAGACTGCCGCGCCAAATTTATTCTTCGTTCGATGTCCTCATCTGTTCCCCCTGATACACTGACCACACTCCCAAGGTATACAAAGTTGTTTATTTGCTCCAGGTTGCGGTTTTCTACCTGGATGACTCCATCTTGTAGGAAGTTTATTTTCAAAGATTTTGTTTTTTGAATGTTTATATTGAGTCCTACTCTTTTCCCAGTCTCGCTCAAGGCTGTGATTTTGTCTTGCATGTCTTGAAGTCTGTGGGACAGAATGGCCAAGTCATCCGCAAACTGCAAATCTTCTAGTTTTTGCATTAGGTTCCACTGGATTCCTTTTCCTGAGCTTGCATAATCTTCTTTTGTGACCCAGTCGAACACAAGAAGGAACAGAAGTGGTGAAAGGAGGCATCCTTGTTTGACTCCAGTTGTGACATGGAATTCATCTGTTAGTCTACCATTGTGTACTACTTGGCAGGTGAAGTTTTCGTACAGATTTCGGATGATGTTAGTTATTTTGTTTGGTACTCCGTAGTGCCTCATTATTGACCATATAGTTTCTCTATTTATGCTATCAAAGGCCTTTTCAAAGTCCACAAATGTGGCATCTGTATTTTCACCATTTTTAAAATCCTGTGTTCTTTGAGTTTAGGTTGCGCCTTTTCTTCTAAGTTTTACCCATATGTTGTCTTTCTCTCTGTGTTTACCCATATGTTGCCTTTCTCTCTGTGTTTACCCATATGTTGTGCTCATATATCCTTTTGTTCTGTGTTTTACCCAAACGATGTGCTAACTTGTCCTTCTCTTCTGTTTTTAACAATATGTTCCCTCTTCTTTCATTTGTCACATATGCTGTGCTAAAATATCCTTCTCTTTTCATTTGTATCCATATATTGGTATAAAATGTCCCCTCTTCTGTCTTCTAACAATATGTTGCGCTAAAATCTCATTCTCTTCTCTGTATTACCCGTATGCTGTACTAAAGTCTTCTTCTCTTCTGTGTTTACCTATATGTTGTACTAGAGCGTCCTTCTCTTTTCTTTGTCTATGTTGTATTCAAATGTCCAAATAGTTTGAACATCCCGTTTTGACATCACAATACAGTCATTTATGATTGTATATATATATATATATATATATATATATATATATATATATTATGTTTATATATATACTTTAGAACTAAAGCGTTGTTATATGATATTATATTAGCAGCACTATTCTACACATCATAAGTTGATGCCCTGGTATGTGAGTGTTTGGTCGCGCCAGATGCCCAGTTCATAATTAACAATAATTTTATCAACAGGTAATTATTTGCCTATTGTTATTTTAAAATAAACCGATAATTTGAATTTGCTAAAGCGATCGATAGAAGACTAGCCATTGTTTGGGTCTAGCACGTATCGCTGGAAATAAAACAGAACAATGGACCAAGCATTTATTTATGGGTTGCGAGTAGTTGTGTAAAACTTTTTAATTATATTTTCTAGTTACTCTCATCATGTATTTAACTGTCTCTAGCAAGGCTCTTTATTTAGTCTGGCTTTCTCTAGTAAGGCTTTTAAATATATAAGTGTATTAAAAAAATATCATAGCAGCATAATTGAATGTCACGTCATAATATCGTCATAGGAAACAAGGGGATTTAACTATTTATCAGTGTCATTATGTAACAGTAAAACAAATAGATCATCAGGAGACAAACTGGTACGGGGGTGTTTGTTAGCCAACAAGACAACTTTCGAACTTTGACATAGTGAATTATTCGCGGACAACAAGGCGAAACATTGAACATATTGAAAATATATGAAAATAGAAACGACAAAGAACCGTTGGAGTTATTTCTGACCGTTTTGTTCTTCTGTCAGTGCTGACGGCCATGTTTAACCGTGTCGTTATGAACATCAAAAGTTACGCTTTGCTGAAGCAGAAAATGGATTTTGTTGTGATTAGCCGTTTAAAAAAATTGACATTGGGGAGATCTTAAGTTGTGTGTCCTCTACTGAAGTAGGTTGCTGCCCAAAATTTTTTGTTTATTTTCTTTTTCGAACATGATTGTCCTGCAATTTATTACCTTTCGCTCTTGTAACCCATGTGCCATGTGCCGTTGGTACCACTGACCTCTCCCTCATTGCCTTCGTCCCGCCAACCCACGCCCTTGAACCACCTTCTCTTGCTTGACCTTACGAGCTAAAACTTAATTAAACAGTTTTGTACGTTCAGTAGATCAAGTAGGCACCAATCAACTCCAACTCCAACAAAATACAAGAAATAACAACAATTACATGTAGGCATGTTTCTGAAAGCTTTTCAATTTTAATTGAGGGTGTCGAAATTTTAAATTTACACGAACATTTTCTGTTAGCGACTTTAAGTTTGCTTAGACATATTTTAAACTATTTTTTTTAAACTCCGAATGATGCCTCTTACGGTCCTTGCCTGTGACTACGAATATCCCTTGACGACCTTCGGGTCCACACATCTAGAGTCATCTTCATTTTTTGTTGGATCTGTTACCGGGAATTTGCACGCCCATGGCGATTTGCACCCGCAGTGTCCAAGAAGTTCTGCTACAGTAGAGCAAGGCTCGCCCAATAACTTGAGCTTTCCACAATATCCTATGAAAGAAAAAAAAAGATAACAACAAACAAAATATATATATATATATATATATATATATATATATATATATATATATATATATATATATTATATATAATATATATATATATATATATATATATATATATAAATAAATCAAAGTATGTATGTATGTCCTTTATAGCTGACTAAACCACTCATCCGATCGCCATGAAACTTTTGGAGACTTTTGAGTACGCTCCTGTGATGGTAACTGGCAACTTTTTTGCAATATTTAACACTAATGGGGCGCCGGGGGCCCATAATATGTTGTTTTTTTTATATGAAAAAATTTCATGTATGGATTACTGCAATTCTCTTCTGTCAGGTGTGCCAAAACAATGCATTGAAAAACTACAGAAAGTTCAAAATTCAGCTGCCAGACTGGTGCTCAAGGCAAAAAAACATGACCATGTTACTCCACTTCTTCGCTCACTTCATTGGCTGCCTATACAAGCCCGTATTGATTACAAACTGGCCGTTCTCTGTCACAATTTCTTTTCGGACTCATGCCCATCGTATCTTACTGAACTTTTGTCGGTCTACTCACCCACTCGCAAGCTAAGATCTTCTGCAGACACACGCGTTCTCTCTGTTCCTAAGACACGCACCAAAACGTTTGGTGAAAGGTCGTTCTCTTTTTGTGCAGCCAAACAATGGAATTCTCTACCATTACACATACGTAGTATTCAAACAACCAAGTCCTTCAAGACTGCACTTAAGACACATCTTTTCAAAATTTATTTTTAAAATTGATGAAACAACATTTCTTGTAAATGATTAACGTAGCTTATGTATAATGTATTGTAATTTTGTGTGTTTGTTGTGATATGAAAGTTAATTTAATACTTATAAGTATGTTATTTCTTTCATGTAAAGCGCTGTGAGCCCAGTTCCTTACTGGGATACAGCGCTATATAAATAATCAATTTATTATTATTATTATTGTTATGAGCTATATAAAAATTACTTTAAGTATTAGCTTTTAGGTAAATTGATGGATCTTTAACTAATTTTGTATATAACAACTTGGTAGCCAATATTGAAATACTATTGAACACTAATTTCCTAATGTCCATTTCTTCGGGGCTGGGGGCCCAAAATGTATTTTTTCACAAACATTTAAGATTTTATTCCCCATTCACGTATTAAAGATCTAGATAAATATAGAGAAGTATATCCGTTATGAAATTGATTGAAATAAACAGGGGTTTTGAATTTGACATATTGTACTAATTGGGCCCTGGGGCCCTTAATGTAGTTTTTTTGCTTATATGAGCTATATAAAAACTAGTTTATGTGATAGATAGCTACTGAGTAAATGAATGGATCTTAACCATACTTTGTATATCAAAACTTGGTAGCACATATTAAAATAAGAAAGGGCACTGCACGTCTAATGTCCAATCACTCAGGGATGGGGGCCCCAAACGTCTTTTTTTCGAATATGTTTGAGATATTATTTGCCGTTCTATTTTCAACGATCTTGAGAAATATATCCAGGATGAAACTGAATTAAAGTGAACAACATGTTGAAATTTACATCTTACATGGATTGGGCCGGGGGCCCCGAATGTCTTTTTTTCGTATATGTTTAAGATATTATTTGCCATTCTATTTTTAACGATCTTGAGAAATATATCCATCATGAAACTGAATTTAAATGAACAGGCTTTCAAAATGTACATCTTGAACCGAAAGGGCCCGGGGGCCCTTAATGTATTTTTTTCTTATACATTAGCTAAATAAAAATTAGTTTAATTGTTAGATAATGAGAATATAACTGGATTTTGACCAAACTTGGTATATAAAAACGTAAGAGCCTATATTAAATTACTATAGGGCACTGAACTCCTGATGTCCATTTCCTCGGGGCTGGGGACCCTAAATGTGGTTTTACTGAACTTTTAGTATATTGTATTCCCCAATCAATTTTACACGATTTTGAGGAATATAGATAATATATTCACATATTTGTAATGAAAATGAACAGATTTTCGAAAGTCATATGTTAAACTGATGGACCGGTGACCCTTAAAGTAATTTCTTTTTTATCTATATATGTATTACTTTTTACTTAGATCGTTGCAATGCACGATGGGTCTGCTAGTCCCTTATATAAGAGACATAACTTAAAGAATGTTCATTATAATATTCAGCGGATGACAATCCAAAAATACAAAATTGTAGTTATGTCAAGTAAAACATGTTTAATATAATGATCGGGAAAATTTTTTTTAAAGTATTGCCAATATAATACGCACCTTATTGCGCGACAGGAAAGGTTTTTCAATATAATTCGCAATTCGACACTCTTGCACAAAAATTATAATGTTACATAGAGATAAATAAAGATAATCTAAAAATTCATTAATTGAATTATAGTGATGCAATCGATCTGAAATTTTGATACATTATTTTTATCATTGGCACGAGTCTGCCTGCAAACTTTCAGCTCGCTAGCTTACGAGGAATTGGGTTAAAAATCGATCCAATTTTTTTTCGGCAAGGCCGCAATCAAACAGATACCACGTGTTAATAAAAAGAATTTAATAAAGATAATCTAAAAATTCTTTAATTTAATTACAGTACACGTGATCCATCTGAAATTTTGATACATCATTTAAAATTGATCCAAATATTTTCGGCAAGGCCGCAAGCAAACAGACACCACGAGTTAATATACATGATTTAAAAAAAAACAGACAATCTATGCTGACTTTGTTTGCTTGCAATTATTCTTTATTCGTAACTGTTTTGTTTCATATTGGTTCTTTACAAGCCTGCTTTGTAAACGAAGAGTCGCTGTCTCAATAAGTCCTGGTTGTACCGTACCAATCAGTCAGGGTTGTGCCGTACCAATCAGTCAGGGCTGTGCCGTACCAAGCAATTAGGGTCGTGTCGTACCAACCAGTCTGATCTGTGTCGTACCAATCAGTCAGGGTCGTGTCGTACCAATCAGTCAGGGTTGTGTCGTACCAAATAGTCAGGGTCGTGTCGTACCAATCAGTCAGGGTTGTGTCGTACCAATCAGTCAGGGTCATGCCGTACCAATCAGTCAGGGTTGCGTCGTACCAATCAGTCAGGGTTGTGTCGTACCAATCAGTCAGGGTCGTGTCGTAGAAATCAGTCAGGGTTGTGTCGTTCCAATCAGTCAGGGTCGTGTCGTACCAATCAGTCAGGGTCGGGTCGTACCAATCAGTCAGGGTCATGCCGTACAAATCAGTCAGGGTCATGCCGTACCAATCAGTCAGGGTCATGCCGTACCAATCAGTCAGGGTCATGCCGTACAAATCAGTCAAAGTCATGCCGTACAAATCAGTCAGGGTCATGTCGTACCAATCAGTCAGGGTCGTGTTGTACCAATCAGTCAGGGTCATGCCGTACAAATCATTCAGGGTCATGTCGTATCAATCAGTCAGGGTCATGTCGTACCAATCAGTCAGGGTTGTTCCGTACCAATCAGTCAGGGTCATGCCGTACCAATCAGTCAGGGTCGTGTCGTACCAATACGTCAGGGTCATGCCGTACCAATCAGTCGGGTCATGTCGTACCAATCAGTCAGGGTCATGCCATACAAATCAGTCAGGGCATGTCGTACCAATCAGTCAGGGTCATGTCGTACCAATCAGTCAGGGTCATGTTGTACCAATCAGTCAGGGTCATGTCGCACCAATCAGTCAGGTTCATGCCGTACCAATCAGTCCGGGTCATGCCGTACCAATCAGTCAGGGTCATGCCGTACCAATCAGTCAGGGTCATGCCGTACCAATCAGTCAGGGTCATACCGTACCAATCAGTCAGGGTCATGCCGTACAAATCAGTCAGGGTCATGTCGTACCAATCAGTCTGGGTCATGCCGTACCAATCAGTCAGGGTCATGTTGTACCAATCAGCCAGGGTCATGCCGTACCAATCAGTCAGGAGCGTGTCGTACCAATCAGTCAGGGTCATGCAATACCAATCAGTCCGGGTCATGTCGTACAAATCATTTAGGGTCATGCCGTACAAATAAGTCTGGGTCGTGTCGTACCAATCAGTAAGGTTCATGCCGTACCAATCAGTCAGGGTCATGCCGTACCAATCTGTCAGGGTCATGCCGTACCAATCAGTCAGGGTTATGCCGTACCAATCAGTCAGGGTCATGTTGTACCAATCAGCGAGGGTCATGCCGTACCAATCAGTCAGGGTCATGCCGTACCAATAAGTCAGGGTCATGTCGTACAAATCAGTCAGGGTCATGCCGTACCTATCAGTCAGGGTCATGTCGTACAAATCAGTCAGGGTCATGTCGTACCAATCAGCCATGGTCATGCCGTACCATTCAGTCAGGGTCATGCCGTACCAATCAGTCAGGGTCATGTCGTACAAATCAGTAAGGGTCATGCCGTACCAATCTGTCAGGGTCATGCCGTACCAATCAGTCAGGGTTATGCCGTACCAATCAGTCAGGGTCATGCCGTACCAATCAGTAAGGGTCATGTCGTACCAATAAGTCAGGGTCATGTCGTACCAATCAGTCAGGGTCATGTCGTACCAATCAGTCAGGGTCATGCCGTACCAATCAGTCAGGGTCGTGCTGTACCAATCAGTCAGGTAGGGACACGCCGTACAAATAAGTCAGGGTCATGTCGTACCAATCAGCCAGGGTCATGCCGTACCAATCAGTCAGGGTCATGTCGTACCAATCAGTCAGGGTCATGTCGTACAAATCAGTCAGGGTCATGCCGTACAAATCAGTCAGGGTCATGTCGTACCAATCAGTAAGGGTCATGCCGTACAAATCAGTCAGGGTCATGTCGTGCCAATCAGTCAGGGTTGTTCCGTACCAATCAGTCAGGGTTGTTCCGTACCAATCAGTCAGGGTCATGCCGTACCAATCAGTCAGGGTCGTGCCGTACCAATCAGTCAGGGTAGTGTCGAACCAATCAGTCAGGGTCATTCTGTACCAATCAGTCAGGGTCATGCCGTATCAATCAGTCAGGTATATGCCTTACCAATCAGTCAGGGTCATGCCGTACAAATCAGTCAGGGTCATGTCGTACCAATCAGTCAGGGTCATGTCGTACCAATCAGTCAGGGTCATGTCGTACCAATCAGTCAGGGTCATGTCGTACCAATCAGTCAGGGTCATGCCGTACCAATCAGTCAGGGTCCTGCCGTACAAATCAGTCAAAGTCATGCCGTACAAATCAGTCAGGTTCATGTCGTACCAATCAGTCAGGGTCGTGTCGTACCAATCAGTCAGAGTCATGCCGTACAAATCATTCAGGGTCATGTCGTACCAATCAGTCAGGGTCATGTCGTACCAATCAGTCAGGTTTGTTCCGTACCAATCAGTCAGGGTCATGCCGTACCAATCAGTCAGGGTCGTGTCGTACCAATAAGTCAGGGTCGTGTCGTACCAATCAGTCAGGGTCATACCGTACCAATCAGTCGGATCATGTCGTACCAATCAGTCAGGGTCATGCCGTACAAATTAGTCAGGGTCATTTCGTACCAATCAGTCAGGGTCATGTCGTACCAATCAGTCAGGGTCATGTTGTACCAATCAGTCGGATCATGTCGTACCAATCAGTCAGGGTCATGCGGTACCAATCAGTCAGGGTCATGCCGTACCAATCAGTCAAGGTCGTGCCGTACCAATCAGTCAGGGTCATACCGTACCAATCAGTCAGGGTCATGCCGTACAAATCAGTCAGGGTCATGTCGTAACAATCAGTCTGGGTCATGCCCTACCAATCAGTCAGGGTCATGTTGTACCAATCAGCCAGGGTCCTGCCGTACCAATCACTCAGGAGCGTGTCGTACCAATCAGTCAGGGTCATGCAATACCAATCAGTCAGGGTCATGTTGTACAAATCAGTCAGTGTCATGCCGTACAAATCAGTCTGGGTCGTGTCGTGCCAATCAGTCAGGGTCATGCCGTACCAATCACTAAGGGTCATGCCGTACCAATCAGTCAGGGTCATGCCGTACCAATCAGTCTGGGTCATGCCGTACCAATCAGTCAGGGTCATGCCGTACCAATCAGTCAGGGTCATACCGTACCAATCAGTCAGGGTCATGCCGTACAAATCAGTCAGGGTCATGTCGTACCAATCAGTCTGGGTCATGCCGTACCAATCAGTCAGGGTCATGTTGTAACAATCAGCAAGGGTCATGCCGTACCAATCAGTCAGGAGCGTGTCGTACCAATCAGTCATGGTCATGCAATACCAATCAGTCAGGGTCATGTCGTACAAATCAGTCAGGGTCATGCCGTACAAATCAGTCTGGGTCGTGTCGTACCAATCAGTCAGGGTCATGCCGTACCAATCAGTCAGGGTCATGTCGTACAAATCAGTCAGGGTCATGCCATACCAATCAGTCAGGGTCATGTCGTACAAATCAGTCAGGGTCATGTCGTACCAATCAGCCATGGTCATGCCGTACCAATCAGTCAGGGTCATGCCGTACCAATCAGTCTGGGTCATGTCGTACCAATCAGTCAGGGTCATGCCGTACCAATCAGTCAGGGTCATGCCGTACCAATCAGTCAGGGTCATGCCGTACCAATCAGTCAGGGTCATGTCGTACCAATTAGTCAGGGTCATGTCGTATCAATCAGTCAGGGTCGTGCCGTACCAATCAGTCAGGTAGGGACACGCTGTGCGATTTTTATTGGCGATTGAAATTTAGCCCAAAAAATGTACATAATAAGTTTAGTGAGTTGATTCAACGCTAAAATAGGTAGGATGGTTTTGGCTGGGGGGGGGGAGCTTTGGAAATGTGACTCTGATATATTTATTCAGTGAACTTTTTAAATCCCTTATATTAACTTCACCGCCGTCTCGTCATCTCTCTCTCTGTCCTGGGCGTGCGGGCGGAAAAACAAAAGTAAAAAATGACCCACTTCTCGTAATCCGATCGAGCTGAATTTTGGCACACGGACCCGTCTCACCTAACAATGCATCGTATCAAAATTTCAGATCGATCGAACTTACCGTAATTAAATCAATGCATTTTTAGTTTATCCTTATATAACGTATGTAATTCAAATTCACTGTTTGTTATTGTTTTGTTCCCACGTGAGAGTTTGAGTTGACGCGACCCATCGAAGTACCGCGTGCTTTTGTTTACATTTTACGTGTCACGCTGAGCTCGGTCAAGCGATCGGATACCAGACTTTTCTTATCTCCTCCTCCCCCCCAGGGTTGTGAAGCAAAGTTGAGTTAAGACAGTTTCAGTCTGTAAATGTTTGTCGCGTTTGAAAATAATCAATACTGTTAGTTATGTCTCATATAAGGGATTTATAGTCAAAAACTTAGTTTTTTACGGTTTTTTTTATTAACCACGTTTTATTAACTCGCTTTCGTTCCTGTGGCATTGTCACACTGTCCACAATTTTTTTTTCAAAACTGCCAACGTAAAATTGAACCACTTCTGATAGTCCTAGCGATCTGAAAATTTTACCACAGATAGATCTTGGATGACAATTTATTTATTTTTTTAAAATTTCAGATCGATCGAATGTACCGTTATTAAACTATTGAACTTTTTAGTTTATCTATAGTCTATATATAAGCATCTGTACATTCTGCTTTTGTTGACATCCCTGAGTTCACCCCGTGACCACATCACAATGTTTTTAAAACGTTGGGCGGGCGCTTGTTACGTGTTTGGTAAAATAAATAGAGGTAACAAAATATTTTTAAAAACCACGTTTTTATATGCGGACTAAAGAGAAGAAAATAAGTTAAAACTTATTAGTTCAAGTACTTCGATTTAATATGACTAAAAACGTGGGGCGCGTGTTTGTTATAAAAATTAAAGATTTCTAATTTAGAAGGCGAAAGAGAGATCTATAAGTGAGAGAATGAGTGAACCGCATATGTTAAACCTCATAAGCGCCCGCCCCAAGTTTTTAGTCATATTAAATCGAAGTACTTGAACTAATAAGTTACAAGCTTTTATTTAACTCACACTGTTTGTATGTTGTATCCATCAAATCTTGTAACGTAAAATTAAACCACTTCTGATGGTCCTAGAGATCTCAAAATGTTACCACAGATAGATCTTGGATGACAATACATTGTATCAAAATTTCAGATCGATCGAATGTACCGTAATTAAATAAATGCATTTTTTCGTTTATCTTTATATATAATCTGTATCCGTGCTATTCTTGACTTTCACGTGAATGTCACCGGAGTTCACAACCAGCCATGGATGACGACATTCCAGGTGTTAAACAGCTCAGTAATTCGAAACTAAATCTAAATTGACATGATAATACAAGAGGAACAACTGGTATTTGTGTAGCCTAGTTGGCCCAATTGTTAGCTTAATGGATTTTCGACCTGGAGGTACTGGGTAGGCCTGTCAACGGGTACCCGGGACCCGGGTACCCGTTGCCGTGTGATTACCCGGGTAGTAAAATTCCGCCCGGGTACCCGTGAAAATGTGGCTTCTATGTCTATATTAACCGTAGGCCAAACTTCGGCTCCCATGCGCTTTTTGTGTTTACATTGTGGCTTGCGAAACAATTTATCAAATGAAAATTTTTGTTTCAAATATATGCTGTGAAGTACTTCTAAGGAGAAATATCTGTCAACGGGAAATATCTGTCAACGGGAAATAAAATACGGTCCCAATAAATACAATGTATTTTGATATATATATTTTTTTCTCTCAACCTGAAACAGAAATCGCACAACACACTAAAAAAATGGTTCTTTAAAAGAATCGTATAACGAAAACAAAAGTCCTCTGCCAAAAAAAAATGATGGACTGCTTAGAGATGAAAGACGCTGTGTTTGTTAATAAAAAAACACTCTTGCTTTGACTAACTTTGCTTTGAAATACGCCGATTGATACTAGCTAATATTGTTTATTTACCCCCTCTCCTCCCTTCACTCCTATAACCCACACCCCTTACATCCCGCCTTACTTCTTGTGTTCATTAACACGTGGTGACCTAGAAAAACTGATGCTAATAATTCGTACAAGTCCGTCAGTATTTAAATTTAATAAATTGATTAGTTACTAACAGTTACTAACAGTGTAGGATGGGCAGACGTCGGCTGTGAGGATGGACTGCACAGAGATGAAAGTTGCCCGTGTTTGTTTTTTGTTCATTCAAACACCCTTGCTTTGAAACTAACTTTGCTTTGAAATAGCCGACAGTGGGTCACCGATTGATACTATCTATCTAATGGCGTTTTTTCTACTCTCCCCCCCTCTCCTCTCTTCCCTCCTATAACCCAGTGCTTCTCAAAATTTTTGTATTGCGGTCCGGCAAGAATGTTTTCCATTGCATCTGCAACCGGGTGCAGTATTTTCCCTGTACTTACATGGTAGCGAAATGAATTATATTTCCTTTTATTTTATTTCCTTTTATTTCTTTCATTTATTTGCTTATTGTCAAAAATGACAAATTCTATAGGGTTGGTATTATTGATAGCAATTGGAGGATTATAATAATATTTTTCTCTCCTTTCTTGATAACTTCCGCGGACCCCCACTTTGAGAAGCACTGCTATAACCCACACTCCACACCCTTGCATTCGCTTGTGTTTCTTGTGTTCATTGACACGTGTTTGCCTAGCCCAAAAATTGATATTAATAATACACCCAAAGTTAACAAGATGGGTTAGACGTCGTGTGGAATCAGGCTAATCAAGTTGACAGCGACACGGCAAAATGCAACCATTGTAATTAAATTGTGTCTGTGAAGGGTGGCAACCCAACGCGATAAAACGCCATGTGAACGTTATTCATAAAATTGATATTGATAAACAAACCGCCGATCCACCCAATATCAGAAATATTTTGGTGTCAACAAAAGCAGTACCACTGACCAAAGCACGATCACTTAAGATTTATCGCAGTATAGCATACGTCATCGCCCTTAGCATCGACTACCGACGCCAAGTGGATATTAACATTAAAGGTATGACACTGAATGTTACGTCATTGCCGTAGACATTTTGTTTGCATGTTCAGTTTATTGTCATTTATGAGTATGACGAATGCATTTACAGCAGGAATTGAATAAAAGTTTTTAGTGCATTATAGTTAATTATAGTGCATTAGTAATAGTATGTTACTGTAACTGGAAGCAAGCCGTTGGCTACTACTACTGTGTGAAATGAGGTGCATGGATGGTGGCTAGGTTGCATTGTATTGTATGGCGATCATGACGGGGAAAATTATGCGACGTTTAAGTTTAGAACGGGTAACCCGGGTACCCGTTCGAAATTTTCACGGGTACCCGGGCAGCTTTTTTCAACAAAATTGACAGCCCTAGTACTGGGTTCAATTTTCAGTTGGGGAAACTTTTATTTTTTAAATACATAAATTTGTAATTAATAATCTATCTTTTTACCACTATCACATTTAAGTTATAGACAACGAAGTTTGACTAATTAAATTGAGTTGATTATGTCAAAAAATTGATTAAAAAATTGTGTTACTAAAAAGTAGAAAATAAAATATTAAAAAAATCTTTTTTTAAAAGGACACGCTTTTATTTACATATAGAAAGTGCACTAAAAAGAAGAAAATAAAAATTTTCAATCCGTGAACCTATCGACTGCACATAAAAGCGTGGGGCCCTCATCACAACTCGCAATCATGTACAAAGCTGCGAAACATAAATACAAATTTATATGAATATTAATAAACATTTAAAGTTTCACAACTTTGATCATATACATGCTACTATCATATTAATTAGAAAAATTTATCTATATGCAAAAGAGTAGTTGCAATAAGAAATGAGTTGTGATGGGTGCCCCACGCTTTTATGTGCAGTCGATAGGTTCACGGATTGAAAATTTTTATTTTCTTCTTTTTAGTGCACTTTCTATATGTAAATAAAAGCGTGTCATTTTAAAAAAAGATTTTTTAAATATTTTTTAAAACTTATTTTCTTCTTTTTAGTCCACTTGTAAAAACGTGGTTTTTAAAAATATTTTTTTTACTTCTTTTTATTTCTATCCTGTATAACCTGCTGGCATTGTATTAAATTTAAGTCATATCTAAGACAACGTCCTCCCCACCACACACACGGCCATTAAACATTCTCAGAAGATTTTTCGTCATTTGAAGACTCTTAAGTATTGAATAGAGCTGAATGTGTAGTCTCGCTTACCTTTTTTGTCACTTGACAAATTTCCGTTATATTTTCACCAACCTGGTAACTCACAACATTCGCCCTCGCCGCATTGTTCGTCTTGGTAACAATCCTGTCCGTACGCTGCCTGTAGTGGGTAGCAAATTTGAGTGATGTCCTATAATTTTAACCCACAAATACTACGTACTGTTTAATATGTTAACCAACTGTACCTCCCAAGTGCCGATCAGTCGGACCTCGCTAAATCGAACTCATAGTGACCCGAAAAAAATTTCGACTTAGTCCAAGATTAATCAAGGACAGTGTTGATATTGAGATTGTGCGTGGGGATGGGGGGGGGGTGGGGCACAGCCATCCCGGCGAAAAGCGTTGACTTGAAGGAAAGTAGGTGTCAGATGTTTCATATGAAAGGAAGCCGACTTAGCTTTGACATACCGACACCACTGAGGAACACACCCCCCCCCACACACTTTAATCCCTCCACAGTGGCAGTGTCATTCGTCTCCCTAGAATAATAACTCAAATGTCTTGGAAAATTCGACTTAAAGAGGTTGGATACAAAAAAATCTTCGAGTTAAGGAGATCTAAAATACATTGGTCTTATGGAATTTGGCCGGGACCTAACAATTAATTGGATATAGGGAGGTTTTCGACTTAGGAAAGTTCGATTTAGTACTGTCCGACCGTATTGTATTTTTTTTTAAATTTAAATGATCCGAAACTAAAGAGTCTTCGCCAATTATGCGTCTTGGCATACAATTTGGGCTCATTCAATTTCTAGGAAATATCGAAATTTTAGGGAAAGCACAAAAACAATAAAGACAAGTATTTCTGATATCCGTTTCCAAAGGCTCAATCTATAAGGCTGAAATTTTATTTTGAATCTATTAAACAACATAATAGTGATACATTTTAGGTCATTAAGAAATACGATGTTTATATAATATTTTATTTTAATTAGAAAATTTCAGTCTTGCTAAAGAACTTTTTTTTTGTCTACTCACAATTGCAGCAGAGAAGACAAGAAGACAAACAACTTTTGGTATCATGGTTTTATCCTTCTTGAGAATTTAAAATGATCGGCCGCATTGGAAAATATATATAACCCCTCTTCTTTTCTTTTTCTTTTTTATGTTTTGTTGTCTGATTCCCCCCCCCACCCCACCGTAACGTCTTGATATCTTTTGACATAGGTGTCTCCTTTTTAATGTGTCTCCTGGTTTATGTTTATGGTTTGTGTCTCCGTTCATAGGTGCATGATTGTGTGTCTGTGTGGCTACAGATGTCTCCTCTCATAGATGTCTCCTCTCATAGATGTCTCCTCTCATAGATGTCTCCTCTCATAGATGTCTCCTCTCAGAGATGTCTGCTCTCATAGATGTCTCCTCTCATAGATGTCTCCTCTCACAGATGTCTCCTCTCACAGATGTCTCCTCTCACAGATGTCTCCTCTCACAGATGTCTCCTCTCACATATGTGACATATGTGTAACTTATTTTAAAGAGTATCTTCCCGAGACTTTCATTAGCACTATTCCTCTCCCACAGCCTCATACATCTTTGTGTTAATGTTTTTAAATCATGAGGTCCCTGAGTCTAGATCAGTGCTTCTCAAAGTGGTGGTCCGCGGACCGGTGCCGGTCCGTGGGCCATCCTATGCCGGTCCGCAGAAGTTACCAAGAAAGGACATTTCACTACCAACCACGTCAGTACAGGGAAAATAGTTCACCGGTCCCTGGTGCAATGGAAAAAAAATGTGTGACTGTACCGAAATGTTTGACTGTACCGAAATGTTTGACTGTACCAAAATGTTTGACTGTACCGAAATGTTTGACTGTACCAAAATGTTTGACTGTACCGAAATGTTTGACTGTACCGAAATGTGTGACTGTACCGAAATGTTTGACTGTACCGAAATGTTTGACTGTACCGAAATGTTTGACTGTACCGAAATGTTTGACTGTACCGAAATGTTTGACTGTACCGAAATGTTTGACTGTACCGAAATGTTTGACTGTACCGAAATGTTTGACTGTACCGAAATGTTTGACTGTACCGAAATGTTTATCTATTCTAAAAAAAAACCCATAAAAAACACCGCAACCTTTTTTTTTCTACAATACAACGATGAGCTAAAACGCCATTTTCTTGAGTATTAAACACATACATTGTGCTATAATGTTCTCCCGTATGTATTTACCCATAGGATGTGCTAAATATCCTCATCTGTCGTTTTTCCCATATCTTTTGCTAAAATGCCATTTTTATCTGATTTTGTACCCACATTTCGCACTAAAGTGTCTGTCTTATATGTTATTTTACACATACGATGTGCTAAGATTTCCGTGTCTTCTGTGTATCACCCATATTTTATTCTATAAGCTCTCCTCGTCTATGTGTTTTACCTATATGTTGTGTTATAATGTCCTTCTCATATGAGTTCTACCCATACTATGAGCTAAATTCCCCTTCTCTTGTGTTTTACTAATATATTGCGCTAAAATCTCCTTCTCGTTGTAATATTACAGTACGGTTGTGGTGTCTTAGTCCTTTATGTATAGAATAAAACCATTGTTGTATGTCATGATAGTAAAGGTAGTATGTCAAAAGTCGATGTCCAGGGTGCGTGAGTTGTGGGTGGTGCCAGATGTTCTGTTCTAACATTTTATATCTAGTTTATTGTTTGCCCGTTGTTAGTTTCAAATAAACCAGTAACTTGAATTCGCTAAAGCGATCGATCGATAGAATAATGGCCGTTGTCTGGGTCTAACGAATGTTGTTGGAAATAAAACAGAACTATAAAATTGACCTAGCTTTTATGTATGGATTGCGTGCCGTGTTATGCTCTGTTCACACACAGAACGGTGCTGTATTATCTAAAAATTAAAATACAAGATTAAATATGTTCCTGGAAATTGTTTATAGTTTAGAAAATGATATTACAGAATGCGTAAAGACAAAGTCAAATAATCATTTAAAATAAAATTAAACTGAAATAGTTACTGGGTATGTCATGGCATACCAATTCTCATATACTGCTACACCGACATACTACTTTCACATGTACTGCTACACCTAGTTACTACTTTCACGTGGGGTGTAATACTACTTTGACATGCGTTGCTGCAAACGGGATAGCACTTTGTCATGTGGTACTACCAAAGACACATTACTTTGTGTTGTGTGAGACAAATGACGCAGTCTTTTTTCGTGTGGTGCTACAAACGGCATATTACTTTGTCATGTGTTGCTACAAACGACAAATTACTTTTTCATGTTTTTTTTAACATTTATATATTGCCAATGTCCTTACGAAGCGCCCATAAAAAAACTTTATTATTATATTTTCTTTTTACTCTTAACATTTCGTCTAAATGTCCTTTGCAAAGCTCCGTAATTACTCTTCCAATAAAACGTAGTTGTTATAATCTTGTTTTTTTACCACGTTTTTATTAACTTGCTTTCGTGTCTGTCTGTCACACAATTTTTTTAAATTTGCCAACGTAAATTTAAACCACTTCTGATGGTCCTAGAAAGCTCAAAATTTACTTTTTTCTTTTATTTATTACCACGTTTTTATTAATTTGCTTTCGTCCAGTCTGTCCGGATTGTTTTCGTTCCTGTCTGTCTGTCCGCAAAATTTTCCAACGTAAAAGTAAACCACTTTTGATGATCCCAGAGTTCTCAAAATGTTACTACAGATAGATCTTGGCTGACAATGCATTGTATCAAAATTTCAGATCGATGGAATGTACCGTAATTAAATTATTGCATTTTTAGTTTACCTATATATATAAGCATCTGTATCCATCTGCTATTGTTCACATTTACGTGCCGAGTTCACCCCGTGACCTCATCGCCATGGCATCAAAACGTTGGGTGGGCGCTTATGAGGTGTTTATTAAAAATAAATAAAGGTAAAAATAGATTTTTAAAAACCACGTTTTATAAGTGGACTAAAAAGAATAAACTAATTTAAAACGTATAAGTTCAAGTACTTTGATATAATATGACTAAAAATGTGGGGCTGGTGTTTATGAGGTTTTTCATATTTCTCATTCTCTCACTTATAGATCTATTTTTTGCCTTCTAAATTATAAATCTTTACTTTTAATACTAAAGACCCGGCCCACGTTTTTAGTCGTGTTAAATGAAAGTACTTGAACTTATACGTTTTAAATTATTATTTTTACTCCACTTATAAAAACGTGGTTTTTAAAAATCATTTTTTACCTCTATTTATGTTTGGTGCTGAACTCAATTTTTGAATACATGTTTAGATAGTGAGAGACAATGTTAGAGAAAGAGAGAGAGAGAATCATAGAGAGAGAGTGAGAAAGAAAGAGAGAGAGTGAGAAAGAAAGAGAGAGAGGAGAGAGATACATTATCAGAGAGAGAGAGAGAGAGAAATAAAGAAATAGAGAGTGATACATTATCAGAGAGAGAGAGAGGGGGGGAAAGTGTCAGGGGTATGAGAATCACTGTGGGTGAATGGTGTTGACTGAGTGCACACTCGTTCACGGGTATGAGGTTTTAGTGAACTGTTGGTCACATGGGTGTGTGACCGGAGGACACGCGATAGGCCAGAGAGAGACACCGGGTGTGCCAGTTCAGACCGGTCGGGCGAGACGGTCAGTTGAAGAGAGACAGTGAGTTGGAGAGTGTCGCCCAAGTCGGTCGGTTTGGACCGAGGGGACTTAGACGTGTTTTGTGTGTACGTAGATGTGAAGTTGGGACTTGAGCATGGGGCCCAGGACGGTCCCATGGACCTTTGTTACCACTGACCTCTCCTTTAATCCCTTCGTCCCGCCAACCCACCCTTTTAAACCACATTTTCTTGCTTGACCTAAAGAGCTAAAACTTAATTCAACAGGTTTGTACACTCGTAAGATCAAGTTATCACCATTTGCATACACACCATGCAATCAACTCAAACAAGAAATAACAATTTCAAGTTATAGTCATGTTTCTTTTAATTTTTACACGTGTCATCATTTTGAATTTACAACAAATTTTTCTGTTTATTTTTTAAATTAATTTTTGATTTAATTTCAGCTTAAATTCCGTTAATTATTTTCTTACTTTGGGAGTTCCCTCTTACGACTCATGTCACTGGCTTGTAATGGTTCTCGAATTGTTAGCCCTTGGGCCTCGCACATCTATTTTCCGACGTGTACGCTGGTTCCTTCCGGAAGAGAGTGCACGCTAGGCCGGGTGCACAACCACAGAATCCGTTCCTCGTGTCCAACCAGCTGCAAAATTCTTTCTCAGTTTTGTACCTTGCACAGGTTCCTGTCATAACAACAACAAAAAAATAATAATAATGAACAGGAAGTAAAAAAACATGCAGTATATTATTACGTTGTTTTCTTTAACTTACGCTCTATTCATCAGTTGCTTGATTTGCATTGATTATCAATAGGCATGCTTGGGACAAAGAGAGTTGCCGTCCCTATCAGTCAGGTTTTACCGCACCAATCAGTGCTGGTTGTGCCGTACAAATCATTTAGGGTTGTTTCCGTACCAATCAGTCAGGGTTGTGCCGTACCAATCAGTCAGGGTTGTGCCGTACCAATCAGTCAGGGTTGTGCCGTACCAATCAGTAAGGGTTGTGCCGTACCAATCAGTCAGGGTTGTACCATACCAATCAGTCAGGGTTGTGCCGTACCAATCAGTCAGGGTTGTGCCGTACCAATCAGTCAGGGTTGTGTCGTACCAATCAGTCAGGGTTGTGCCGTGCCAACCAGTCAGGGTTGTGTCGTACCAATCAGTCAGGGTTGTGTCGTACCAATCAGTCAGGGTTGTGCCGTACCAACCAGTCAGGGTTGTGTCGTACCAATCAGTCAGGGTTGTGTCGTACCAATCAGTCAGGGTTGTGTCGTACCAATCAGTCAGGGTTGTACCGTACCAACCAGTCAGGGTTGTGTCGTACCACCCAGTCAGGGTTGTGTCGTATCAACCAGTCAGGGTTGTACCGTACCAACCGTCTGGGTTGTGTCGTACCAACCAGTCAGGGTTGTACCGTACAAACCAGTCAGAGTTGTGTCGTACCAATCAGTCAGGGTTGTGTCGTACCAACCAGTCAGGGTTGTACCGTACCAACCAGTCAGGGTTGTGCCGTACCAACCGTCTGGGTTGTGTCGTACCAACCAGTCAGGGTTGTACCGCACCAACCAGTCAGGGTTGTACCGTACCAACCGTCTGGGTTGTGTCGTACCAACCAGTCAGGGTTGTGCCGTACCAACCAGTCAGGGTTGTGCCGTACCAACCAGTCAGGGTTGTACCGTACCAACCAGTTAGGGTTGTACCGTACCAATCAGTCAGGGTTGTGTCGTACCAACCAGTCAGGGTTGTGTCGTACCAACCATTAAGGGTTGTGTCGTACCAACCAGTCAGGGTTGTACCGTACCAATCAGTCAGGGTTGTGTCGTACCAACCAGTCAGGGTTGTGTCGTACCAATCAGTCAGGGTTGTGTCGTACCAACCAGTCAGGGTTGTGTCGTACCAACCAGTCAGGGTTGTACCGTACCAATCAGTCAGGGTTGTACCGTACCAATCAGTCAGGGTTGTATCGTACCAATCAGTCAGGGTTGTGTCGTACCAATCAGTCAGGGTTGTGTCGTACCAATCAGTCAGGGTTGTACCGTACCAACCAGTCAGGGTTGTGTCGTACCAACCAGTCAGGGTTGTGTCGTATCAACCAGTCAGGGTTGTACCGTACCAACCGTCTGGGTTGTGTCGTACCAACCAGTCAGGGTTGTACCGTACCAACCAGTCAGAGTTGTGTCGTACCAATCAGTCAGGGTTGTGTCGTACCAACCAGTCAGGGTTGTACCGTACCAACCAGTCAGGGTTGTGCCGTACCAACCGTCTGGGTTGTGTCGTACCAACCAGTCAGGGTTGTACCGCACCAACCAGTCAGGGTTGTACCGTACCAACCGTCTGGGTTGTGTCGTACCAACCAGTCAGGGTTGTGCCGTACCAACCAGTCAGGGTTGTGCCGTACCAACCAGTCAGGGTTGTACCGTACCAACCAGTTAGGGTTGTACCGTACCAATCAGTCAGGGTTGTGTCGTACCAACCAGTCAGGGTTGTGTCGTACCAACCATTAAGGGTTGTGTCGTACCAACCAGTCAGGGTTGTACCGTACCAATCAGTCAGGGTTGTGTCGTACCAACCAGTCAGGGTTGTGTCGTACCAATCAGTCAGGGTTGTGTCGTACCAACCAGTCAGGGTTGTGTCGTACCAACCAGTCAGGGTTGTACCGTACCAATCAGTCAGGGTTGTACCGTACCAATCAGTCAGGGTTGTATCGTACCAATCAGTCAGGAGTGTGCCGTACCAATCAATCAGGGTTGTGCCGTACCAATCAGTCAGGGTTGTACCGTACCAATCAGTCAGGGTTGTACCGTACCAATCAGTCAGGGTTGTACCGTACCAACCAGTCAGGGTTGTACCGTACCAACCGTCTGGGTTGTGTCATACCAACCAGTCAGGGTTGTACAGTACCAACCGTCTGGGTTGTGTCGTACCAATCAGTCAGGGTTGTACCGTACCAACCAGTCTGGCTTGTGTCGTACCAACCAGTTAGGGTTGTACCGTACCAACCAGTCAGGGTTGTGTCGTACCAATCAGTCAGAGTTGTACCGTACCAATCAGTCAGAGTTGTGCCGTACCAACCAGTCAGGGTTGTGTCGTACCAATCAGTCAGGGTTGTACCGTATCAACCAGTCAGGGTTGTGCCGTACCAATCAGTCAGGGTTGTGCCGTACCAATCAGTCAGGGTTGTACCGTACCAACCAGTCAGAGTTGTACCGTACCAATCAGTCAGAGTTGTGCCGTACCAACCATTCAGGGTTGTACCATACCAACCAGTCAGGGTTGTGCCGTACCAACCGTCTGGGTTGTGTCGTACCAACCAGTCAGGTTTGTGCCGTACCAACCAGTCAGGGTTGTACCGTACCAACCAGTCAGGGTTGTACCGTACCAACCAGTCAGAGTTGTACCGTACCAATCAGTCAGGGTTGTACCGTACCAATCAGTCAGGGTTGTACCGTACCAACCAGTCAGGGTTGTACCGTACCAATCAATCAGTGTTGTACCGTACCAATCAGTCAGGATTGTGCTGTACCAATCAGTCAGGGTTGTACCGTACCAATCAGTCAGGGTTGTGTTGTACCAATCACTCAGCTTGTCTAAGTCCAACCAACAAACTAACTGGTTTTAGACACAGACACATCGAAAGCCTTACAACAGCGGGAGTTCAAGTTTCGGAGTCAAAGAGTGAAAGTAATTGTGATCATTGCAAATCCTGAAATAACTTAACTCTAACCTCAAATTTGTCTTAAACTTGCGACACGTAGTCAGTAAATGCGGAACAAAGAAAATACATATGTTTCTTAATGATACATTTCCTTACGGACGGAAATGGTTACATGAGTTATGTCTGTCATTATTAATGATCTTGCATGCATCATTATTATTGTATAACGTAAGGTATTCCGCGCAAACCATTTATTGTTAAACCTTTTTCCAAATAGTTTCCGGGCCACATTATCACTTTAAAGCTTCATTTTAAAAAAAAATCTTTTTTTTTCAAGATATTGAAATACGAACAATCCTCATTCCCGATTTCGTAACAAA
This sequence comes from Ampullaceana balthica, assembly GCA_944989445.1. NCBI lineage: Eukaryota > Metazoa > Mollusca > Gastropoda > Lymnaeidae > Ampullaceana > Ampullaceana balthica. The sequence continues at coordinate 833,874 of CALYLW010000233.1, read as the reverse complement.
TCAGATTTTCTCTTCCAAAAATATCTTACTTTTTTTCCCCTTTCCTGTGGAGTATTATCAAAAGAGCCCTAATGAAATTCTTGCTAGATTCCGCCTTGTTGCATATGTGAAGTTCTTGAAACATATATCAATCATCAATATACCAAGTCTCAAATGTATCATTATCTGTATTTCATGCATTACTTTGTAAATCAATGCATACATTACATTACATTACAGATTGCTCTAGTTTTTTGTTGCACCGAGGAAAGCGTTAGTCAGATCGTTTCAATTTGGAAGTCCCGATCCTTTAAATATCTGTTACAGTTCCACTTTTGAGGGCGCCGTGATTGATGCTGACAACATGGTAGTCGTGGAAATCGGTCCTTTCCTTGGCGTTCTGTCGATCTTTGGTCAATTTTGTCGTCGTGTAATAGATTCATGTAGCACATTATGTCAGATTCAGGTAGAACATTATGTCAGATTCATGTAGAACATTATGTCAGATTCGGGTAGAACATTATGTCAGATTCAGGTAGAACATTATGTCAGATTCAGGTAGCAAATTATTTCAGATTAAATGAGAACATTATGTAAGATTCAGGTAGAACATTATGTCAGATTCAGGTAGCACATTGTGGAAGGTTCATGCAGCAAATTGTGGAAGATTCAAGTAACACATTGTGCAAGATTTAAGAAGCGCATATGGAAGATTTAGGTCGAAAATCATAGCTGATTCAGGTAGCACACTATATGATGGTTATTGTAGCCATGTGTATCTTCGTTGAAATATTTATATTTTGTATATGGTTTGGTGACAAATACCCACTGAACTCATAGAATTACTTTTTGCAGAAACAACACACAATATTTGCAAAAGGCACCTATTAACATTTGCGAGTATACAAGCCACGGTGAATAGTCTGATAACCATGCATATCTAAAAACTAAAAGCTCTGTTTCCCTCACTATCAGCTCTAAAATAATAATTTTTATCAAGGGTCCAACAATCACGAATCAGCTGCAATTTCAACTTTTTTAAAAGGTCGTATGTCCAGACATACCTTCTAATATCCAATTTAGGAAATGAATAAGTGTCAGCGACAATAAAATTAGGAACAGTTGCTTCAGTTGTGTCTGGATGTTGAACGTATAATGTTGTCCTCAATGCCAATGATAAGTCAGATGCTGCAGACGCCGAAAATCTTCTAATAACGGCATTTCGGAATACCGCGATTGGTCTACTTTTCGATTTTTTTTAGCCTGTAAAAAAATTTCTGATATCCATCCTTGGTAATCCTGCAGTTTCTACACGTATATTATTTCACAGCCAAATTCAATTTTCTCGTAAGAACTTAAGTTTTTAATTTATTAAATGCATTAATAAATGTTGTATTTTAGCTATTACAACACTAATTTGTAAGTCTTATTAATTGCTAAGGCTTTTTTCTACCCTTATCTTATACTGAACTTGAATTTAATTGAAAATTGTACCTGTATGGCATTGTCAGTTAAAATAAAAAGTGGGGGGTTTTTTTGCCCCCCTCTGGAAAAATTCCTAGCGACGCCCATGCCGCCGTAGGAAGTTTTACGACTACGACACGCGTGTGAAGTGCAACACGTGTGTCAAGTGCTACACGCCGAGCGATTTTAATTTTGCGTGACAGTTTGAAACAGTATATAGAATATATATATATATATATATATATATATATATATATATATATATATATATATATATATATATATATATGTGTGTGTGTGTGTGTGTGTGTGTGTGTGTGTGTGTGTGTGATCAATATTAAACAAGTAAAAAAAAACTCGAATGAGTATGTAAACCAAATTTCCAACAAAGAATTCCGATTTTTTTTCCAAGGGAGATCATTCTATATTCAAACAAAGAATGTGTCAATATAATGCGCACCGCAAAACAGTTTAACATTAGCATTCACTCAGCGGGAAAACCCCATTAACTATCATTCTAGATTACATTAAAAGTCATTTCAAATCAATTATATTCAAACAAAACAATCGCTATCCACAAATTGCTTCTAAAATTACGGGAGTCGAACCAAAAGTGATTTTTCAAAAATTCCTTATCCCACATTGTTCTAAATATTATTAGCTATCGTTTGGCTTTTGTTTCAACCCGATAGATGTTATGGTTGGCGAGAAATTGACAAAATTCTTATAATTTTTTTTCCAGGAAATCCAGTAAACCTTTTCGGTAATTGTAATTTTTTTGGCTCGTGCACATCCTTGGGACTTCCTTAACATATTTGCAAAGACCTGAACCCTCTATCTGGTATAGTTCAGGAGGAGTTGCTGTTCAAAGCTCGAAAAGACAGGCCGGAAATTTCAAATATATAAACGAAGTTCCAAAGGGAAATTGCGTTTAAAAAATGGTTGGGCATTTAGGCATGTTGGTTCATTGCAGGGGGGAAAGAATGAGTTGGGAGTCTGACTATGACCTGCTTTCAGCTTTTCGAACCTGTTTTATCCTTTAATGTCAAGTCACATCTAACTAAGGGTTTTATCGGATTCAAATTTTTGAAATCCGGCCTCAGCCGGATTTGGTCGGATTTATAAAGTGAAATCCGGCCGAAGCCGGAGAAGGATTATTAAAAATTGCTGGATTCCGGAATTGCCGGAGCAGGAGCTATAATATATATGTATATATACAGGATGGCTCAAAATGAGTGGGACCGTCTTGTATAATTTCAGATAATAATTTTTTTCTATAACTGTATTCTACAAAACATCAAGTAAATTGTTGCCATATGTTAATTTATATAAAATCAGAATTGAAATTCAATGTGTCCTCCTCGGTTCTCAACAGTTTTTTTCTAAACGTCTTCGCCACTGGTCAACGCTCTTGTTTATAAACCGCTGAGACAAATGTTGCCACTCTTCAACAATGGCCAATTTAAGTTGTTCTATTGTTGCAAATTTACGACCAAAGTTGGAGGGCACCCCAAATAGCATAATCTACCTGGTTTAGTTCCGGGCTATTTGGTGGCCACATGTCTGGTTCAATGAAGGTGACATTCTCCCGACGAAGATAGTTTATCGTGATTTTTGCCGTGTGTGAAGGAACTCCGACTTGTTGCAGTGTCCAGTTTTGATGATTACATCTTGCTCGAATATCTGGAAGCAATCCTTGTCTTAGGACGGTATCACAATAATACTCAATGTTCACTTTCGCTCCAGGTTCAACAAATACTACACTGGTTTTTCCCATCCGAGACACACCTACTGAAACCATGATGCCATGACTGAAATGTTCACGTTCGCGTATGAGTCTCGTTGAAGGAACTTGTTTTTTCTTTCTTGCTTCATAAAAAACACTATCATTTTGTGAATTTACTGGTATGGCGAGAGTAAATATCTTTTCGTCTGTAAACCAAATGCTTCGTATACTTCTCTCGTTTTGAAACCTACAAAAGAAAAAACTTAAACTCTAGGCTATCCCACTTTTTTGGGGCCACCCTGTATATTATGGCTCTACTAGCCAGCGGATTTGGCCAGATTTATGAAGTGAAATTATGCCGGAGCCGGATTTTTAAAAAATGGCTGGATTCCAGATTTCCAGGAACCGGAGCCGAAATTCGGTACACCACTCCATCAAACAAAAGTCCTCCTATCCCACACACGCAAACACCATCCCACACACGCAAACTATATTTCGGAAGGTACCTCGCCATTAGAGGTCTCACTTGCCGTTGAAGAGAGCCGAGTGTAAAAAAAATGGCTTACCCTGTCTTTCTTCTTGTCTCGCTTCCCATCTTGCTTGTCGCTTTGCCATCATTATGGCGGAATTTAAGATCTCACAACATTCGCCTCTGCCGCATTGGTTGTTGCTGGTACACGTCTGTCCGACCCATGCCTGGAATGGGGTAACAAATTTGTACGAGACGGTCAAGAATATTTGACCTACAAATACTACAGTTACGTACGTTTGACCCATTGAACCTTCCAGAAGGATGATAAAAAAAAATTCCGCTACAAAACAAACGAATTTTGGCCCCCATTGCCATCCACTGAGGTTTGTCACAATTTTTAAAAATGCTTAGTGAGTTAAAATTCATTTTCCGATTTCTAAACGCAACTTGAGTCGCTTTAATAACAGTCCATAGACAACGTTTATTTGACTTGTTTGTTTGTTGGCATGAATTTGAAACTCATTCGGATCATTGAAAATATCGAAAGTGTTGAGAAAACAAAATAACAAACATTTCCTATAGCGTTCGCAAAAACTCAAATCAATAAGGCTGAAATTATAATTATAAAAATTGAATATTTCAAACAGCATATATTTGTGGTAAATCTTATGCAGGTAGTAAATGCGAGTTTTATGTTATATTTGCATTTTAATTTGAAAAATTCTTTCTGGCACTGTAGAAGGAGGCCGGCGAAAAGATCGATAGCTAAAAATTTGGCTTGACAACATAAAAGATTGGACAGGGCTGAGGTTCAATGAATTACTGGTCGCCGCTCAAGATGGACAAATGTGGAGATGTTGTCTGTTGATGTGTCCATGCGTTCTCCCCGACGTCCGCAGCAGTCACGGAACTGATGATGATGATCTTGCAAATGAACGTGTTTATTTTTTGTCTACTCACAACAACTTCAGCTGAGACAAAGACTAGAAGGCAAACAACAACTGTTTGGATCATTGTGTTATCCTTGTTGAAAAAATAAATAATAAACAGCCGCATTTGAAAATATTTATAACGCCACATTTTTATTTTTTATTTTTAAAGTTTTGTGGTATGATTTTTTTGTTCGCATTAGCGTCAATGATATCTTTTGACATGGGCGTCTCCTGTTATATGCGTCTCCTATTGTAAGCTTCACCTAGTTTATGTGTCTCCTGGTGTAAGCGCCTCCTGGTTTATGTGTCTCCTGGTGTATGTGTTTCCTGGTGTATGTGTCTCCTGGTTTATGTGTCTCCTGGCGTATGTGTCTCCTGGTGTATGTGTCTCCTGGTTTATGTGTCTCCTGGTGTAAGCGCCTCCTGGTTTATGTGTCTCCTGGTGTATGTGTCTCCTGGTGTATGTGTCTCCTGGTTTATGTGTCTCCTGGTGTATGTGTCTCCTGGTTTATGTGTCTCCTGGTGTATGTGTCTCCTGGTGTATGTGTCTTCTGGTGTATGTGTCTCCTGGTTTATGTGTCTCCTGGTGTATGTGTCTCCTGACGAATTCGTCTCCTGTCAAAGGCGTATGCTTGATGTGGTCCTATGTGGTTACAGATGACTCTTGCCACAGATGCCACACATTGTTTGAGTTACTTTAAATAATATATTTTTGACATTCATTTGAGCTGCTATCCACAATGAATACTGGGGAAGTAGTCTCCGGTGCTGGAGAATGGTAAATTTCATTTGCTTCATCTTTTCATTATGCCTCACTTTTACCCACAAAATATGTTATGTATTTTAACCATAGGCTGTAACGAAATATTCATCTATCTTGTGATTATCAATATGTTGTGTACAAAAAAATCACCCAACCATTTTTTAAGAATATGTTTTGGTTGAAATTTTCTTTTCTTTCAAGTTGTACCCATATGTTGCGCTAAATATCTTTCTCTTACGTGTTTTTACCCGTCTGTTGTACTAAATTGTTATAATATCCTGTTTTTTTACTCAAAAGTTGTGCTAAAATATTATACTCTTATATGAATTAAACATATGTTGTTATAAAAGTGTACTTCTCTTATTTGTTCTATCCAATGGTGTTGTTCTAAAGTCTCCATTTCTATTATGAGTTTTACCATAATATGTTGTACTTAAGTCTTCTTCTCTGTGTATGTGTTTTATCCAAATGTCCGAGAAGTCTGAAGATTCATGTGTAACCTCACACCACAGTTTGTTGTATCTTAGTCAGTTACGTATAGAAATAAATCGTTGTTATGATATTATGTTAGTGGTACTATCATACAAATTTGAGAAGTCGATGCCATGGTATGTGAGTTTTCAGTTGTGCCAGAAAACCCAGTTCACAATCAACTAATGTTCCCATTTAAGCTGCGCGGCCGACGCCGTGCTGCAGTTAAGAATTTCCGCGCAGCTAATTTTGTAAAATATATAGCACAAAAAATGGTTTCTGTGCAATTTTGCACAAGATATTTTTTGACTTTGCACACGGAACAAACGAACCTTAGAGGGAACATTGCAATCAACCATTATTTTATCAATAAGGAATATTTTGCCTTGTGCATGTTTAAAATAACCAGATAATTTGAATTTCTTGAAGCGATCGAAAGAAGACTGACCATTGTTTTGGGTCTAGCGCGTATTTGAAATACAACAGAATAATGGACCAAGCATTTATTTACGGGTTATAGGTTCTATTATGCTCTGAGATTGATTACATGCGGAACGGTGGTGTATTATAGAAAATTTAAAATACAAAATGAATTATTTTCTATAAAATTGATTAGAGTTGGACTAATTTGATCTTTTAACCTAATTTAGAAACTGTTGACACAAGGGATGCTTGGCAGCCAACAAGACAACAATTGACACAGATAATGGTTGGCAGCCAACAAGATAACAATTGACACAGAGAATGGTTGGCAGCCAACAAGACAACAATTGACACAGAGAATGGTTGGCAGCCAACAAGACAACCATTGACACAGAGAATGGTTGGCAGCCAACAAGGCAGCCATTGACACAGAGGAATGGTTGGCAGCCAACAAGGCAACCATTGACACAGAGAATGGTTGGCAGCCAACAAGACAACCATTGACACAGAGAATGGTTGGCAGCCAACAAGGCAGCCATTGACACAGAGAATGGTTGGCAGCCAACAAGACAGCCATTGACACAAGGGACGGTTGGCAGCAAACAAGACAACAATTGACACAGAGAATGGTTGGCAGCAAACAAGACAACCATTGACATAGGGAATGGCTTGCAGCCAAAGAAGCAACCATGGAACATTATATACGTTGTACAAATATTAGTGCTGTTAATGATTAATTTAAAATCAATCATTAACTTTTTAAAAAATAAACGATTAATTAAATCTTTAATTTCGAGTAAATCCAAAAATTAAAATGTATGATGTCATAAGTAACACGTATTAAACGTTATTGTTGAAAATGTAAATAACACTGGAATGTCTTCTTTATATGTCATCTTTTAACCAACTACGCAAAAGGCAAGTGTGTTGAAATTATTTGGTTCAAGTGATGAGCGATCTAATTAACAACATAACAAGCCAAACTGAACAATCATTCAAATGTATCTGAGGTAACTGGTATGCACAAAACGGTCTTGGTAAGGAATTATGTTAATCGGATATTGGTGTTCATTAAGTTTCCACCATTCTAGAGTGCTAATGGATTCAGGAACTTTCATCTCCCCTTTTGTAACGCAGTAATTCGGCAGAAGAGCTGTCGTCATTTTCTGTCTCTGTGTCAGACTCCATTACTGCCATTAGCTTAATACGCTTTTCATTTAGTTTGATAAGTAGGCGAAGTGTTAGAACCATGGTAGGCAAAGTTTATCAACATTTTGACCATTCCCGTCAGTCAATAGTTTAAAACCAAAATATTCGTGTAATCGTCATTTATCGGCCGCTAATTATAATTTTTTTTAAACTTTTAGACTTCCAATAATTTGTAAGCGATGGTACGATTAATAGTTAAAAAATAATTTTATCGTTAAAACGTTTAACGATTAATCGAGAATATATATCTAGGTATATACTATGGCTGCGGAAATTAACGATTGATTATGACATCATACATTTTAATTTCTGGCTTTAATCGAAACTAACAATTAATTAATCGTTAATTTTTTTTTAAAGTTAACCATTAAATATAAATTAAACGTTAACAGCCCTAGTATATCCTGACCACTGGTGGAATCCCTTGTCTGCGCTTTGGGAACTCTCGGGTTCCACAGAACACTGGTTGAGAAACACTGAGCTGGTGTTTATTGGCCCTGTTTATAGAAACGATATGTAGATGTAGATCGAAAATTTACAGCGATAGATTTTAGGTTACACATTATGGAACAGGCAACTTGAAAAGTCACCAGAATTTTTAAATGAAATACAACTTTAGAGGTAGCGGGGAAAAAAGGGAACAATTTTGACTTGCAATAAAAAGTCAGTATTCATATAGTCAATATTCTGAGTTTCAATATTCCTATAGCATCAATGTCCCTAGTGGCAATATTCCTAGCGTTAATATTCCAAGTGTCAATATTCCCAATGTCAATGTTCCAAGTTTCAATATTCACACGGTCAATATTCCCAATTTCAATATTCTCACTGTCAATGTTCCAAGTTTCAATATTCACACGGTCAATATTCCTATTGTCAATATTCCCATTGTCAATATTCCCTCTGTCAATGTTTCCAGTGTCAATATTCCTTTTGTCAATATTCCCGGTGTCCATATTTCTAGTGTCGGTATTGTTATCAACAGTATTCCTTTTTCAATATAAATAACGTAAATATTCCCATCGTCAATATTTCTTTTGCCGCTGTATCTAGTGTCAATATTCTTAGTCTAAAAAACAACATTATTAAAATAGAAATGCCAAAGAACCGTTGGATCTATTTCTGACAGTTTGGTTCTTCTGTGATTGCGTGCATCCAGGTTTAGCACCGTGGTCATAAACATCAAAGGTTAAGCTCTTTGGCGGAAGCAGAAAATAGATTTTGTGGTGTTTCAATTGAGTGGTTTAAACGTTACCTCATCACTCGCCTCTCAGGTATTTCTGAGTCGTCGGCGCTGATGTCTTGGTGGACATACTTCTCTCTTAGTGGACATACTTCTCTCTTAGTGGACATACTTCTCTCTTAGTGGACGTACTTCTCTCTTAGTGGACATACTTCTCTCTTAGTGGACATACTTCTCTCTTAGTGGACATACTTCTCTCTTAGTGGACATACTTCTCTCTTAGTGGACATACTTCTCTCTTAGTGGACATACTTCTCTTTTAGACGGCACATTTCTCTCTTAGTGGACATAAGTTATCACCAATATCTTGAGTGGTAGCTTAATTCATGTAGCTCATTAAAGCTAGCGACTGCCCTACTTCGCAGCGAAAAAAACATAATGAACTCAAAATTTTGAATACATAATTAGAGAGTGAGAGAACCTGTGAGAGAAATATAGAGAGGGAGAGAGAGAGAAATAGAGAGAGACAGTAGCAGAGAGGTATAGGGGAATAGAGAGAGAGAGAGAGAGAAAAAGAGGAAGAGAGTCCATAAATCTGTATCGTATTTCGTGTCGCCCACTAAAGACGGGTGCTTCCTAAAATGTCTATTTCATTCTTTACATTTTTTTTTAAGATAAAAAAATACTTGACCTTCAGATTTTTAATTTATGACCTTTTATCCCATGGACCTTTGGTACCACGGACCTCTCCTTCATTCCTTTAATCACGCCACTCCCGATTTAAAGCACCTTTCCTTGCTTCAGGGGGTGCGGTGGTCAAGCAGTAGCGCGCTGGACTGTCGAACCGAGGCAATAGAGAGTCACGGGTTCGAGCCTTGGTCGTGACAAGGCCCCCGGGGCATAGTGCTAGCCACGCAATCCCTTCCTTCGTTAGTGGTGGCTCAATGAAACATGTGAACGCTACTTCACGTGCCCCATAGACCGTCATGGTATGAATAGGGGTTATTATTGTTATTTATTATTTCGCCTAACGAGCTAAAACTTAATCTAACAGGTTTGTACACTTGTAAGATCAAGTAGTCACCATTTGTATACACACCAATCAACTTCATCACAAACACACAAAAAAAATAACAATTACAAATTATAGTCATGTTTCTGCAACCTTTGAATTTTTAAACGTGTCGAAAATTTGAATTTACGCCAAATTTTTCAGTTCTTTTAAATTTACTTTTAATTACAGCTTTAATTCGGCTAATTTATTTTTAAACTTTATTATTTCCCTCTAAGGTCTCATGTCATTGACTTGTATTGGTTCTCGGGTTGTTAGCCTGAGGGCCTCACACATCTAATCTCGTAGCCCGACTGTGATGTTGGGTAGTAGTAAGTACATCTTAGGCCGGGGGCACAACCGCACATTCCGGCCATCTCATCGACCAAGCTGCAAAATTCTTTCTCTGTCTTGTACCTTACACACGTTCCTGTCAATAAAAGAAATTAGAAAAAAATTAGATTACGTCGAGTTGTTTGCTTGAACTTACTCTCTATTTGTAAAGTTACTTAATTAACTTTGGTTATAAACATGCATGCTTAGGACAAGGAAAGTTGCCGTACCAAACAGTCATGGTTGTGCCGTACCAATCAGTCAGGGCTGTGTCGTACCAACCAGTCAGTGTTGTGTCGTACCAACCAGTCAGGGTTGTACCGTACCAACCAGTCAGGGTTGTACCGTACCAACCAGTCAGGGTTGAAACGTACCAACCAGTCAGGGTTGTGTCGTACCAATATGAAGGGCTTTGTAGCAAAACAATGACCAAATCATTAGTCTCAATGCATTTCCTTCTCACGATGGCGTGCAGGTGACCAGCTCAACTACTTAAAAAATAATTGCTGTCCATTGCCAGCAGAAACAAAATATTAAATTTCATTTTATTTTTGGTGCTGGAGGTTTGACGTCTACGGCACGCGTGTCAAGTGCTGAACGCGTGTCATGTGCCACACACCGGATGATTTTAATAACTTCGCGAGAGTTTTGAAAAAATGTATATAATCCATATTTAAAAAAATGGTTGGTCGTTTCGGAATGTTGGTTCGTTGCTGGGGTAAAGAATTGCGAATCTGACTGTGGTATGCTTTCAGTGACAGTTTTTCGATCCTATTTTATACTATTAATTAAGTCGAGTCATATAAAACTAGGGGTGTACCGGATTTTGGTTCAAGCTCCGCTATATCAGAAATTCGGCCATTTTTAAATTCGTTATATTAACTTTCCCGTCGTGTCGTGGTCCCGCCCGCCCGTCCGAGGAAAAGCAAAAATCCAAAATGACCAAATTTCAATGCTTCTATCAAGCTGAAATTTTGCACATAGACTTGTGTCACGTAACCATGCATTGCATCAAAATTTCAGATCGATCAATTTTACCGTAAAAAATTAATGAATTTTTAGTTTATATGTATGTATCTCTATGTAGCATGTGTAGCCGTCTGCTATAGTTGACTTCCACGTGTCACTGGAGGTTCACTACAGTCCTCGATGTCACAGGGGTCTGTGGTGCGGTGCGTATTATATTGAACATAACCAATACTTTTAGTTGTTTATGTCTCATGTATAAGGGATTTATTGTCAAAAACTTTGTTTTTACGGGTTGTATATTTACAAATCGCGGTGGTTGAGTGGTAGCGCGCTCGACTGGCGTACCGATGGTCATGGGTTCGAATCCATGTCAAGGCAAGGACTTTTTCGTGGGGCCTAGGGCGTCCCTGAGTCACCCAGCTCCGAATGGGTACCTAACACTAGTTAGGCGGCTGGGTAATGCGTGGAACCCACAAAGCCGTGGCCTGTGAACGCTGCATCACTTGCCAACAGATCATCTGTCATGTTCTGTGGACGCAATTATCTTTTGCTTAGAAGGAGCGTATGTATTGATAACATAAGATAAATCTGGCACGGCTCCGACCGGATTTCACTTTATAAATATGGCTCCGGTCGGACTTTAAAAACAAAATTGAATTTGGTGCAGCCCTAAACACCTCCCTTACCCCATGAACACAAACACCTCCATTACCCCATGAACACAAACACCTCCTTGACCCCATGAACACAAACTTCTCCCTTGCCCCATGAACACAAAGTCAAAAATTTTTCTGAAGATACGGCATGATTAGAAAGCTCATTCACCACCGACTCTACACATTTCACTTACCTACTCTTGTTTCCCTTTTCTTTCCTCGCCGCCAGTTAGGCCTTCGAACATTTATTTGAATATTTTTCCGACAACATTCGCCTGTGCCGCACTGTTTTGTGTCGGTACACGTCTGTCCTACCACTGCCTGGAGATGGTTACAAATTGGGGGAGTGTTCAACAATATTTGACCTACGAATACTACCGCTAAATACGTTTAACCAATTCAAACTCCCAGAACCCTGATATTTTTTTTAAAAACATATCCTTTATATTAACTCGTGGCGTCTGTTTGATAGCTTGCTTGTCGCAAAAGCTTTGAATCAACATTTTTACCCCACTTCTCGGTATGCTATCGAGCTGAAATTTTGCAGGCAGACTTGTGGCACGGATAAAAATGATCTATCAAAATTTCACATCAATCGAATGTACTGTAATTAAATTAATGAATTTTTAGTTTATCTCTATGTATCTCCATGTAGCATGTATATGTTTATGCTAGTCTGGACGCGCGGTGCGGATTATATTGAACATAATAAATACTTTAAGTATGTATATATATATATATATATATATATATATATATATATATATATATATATATATATATATATATATATATTTATCCGCTACAAAAAAATAATAATTTCGCCCCAATGAACATATTCCAGGAGCTTTGTCACAATTTTTTTGAAAAAATGTTTACTAAGTTAAAATCATTAACGATTTCTAAACGCAACTTGAGTAACTTCATTATTTCCGCCGTGGACAAAGCTTATTTGATTTGACTGTGTAGTTTTCATGAATTTCCAGCTCATTTGATTTCTAACAAATCGGGAAATAGTAGGAAAAGTAAACCAACAAAAATTTTCGGCAGCGTTCGCAAAGACTCAATCAAAAAGGATGCATTATATGTTTTTAAAAAAATAAAAAATATTTATATATATAATTGAATTTTTCAATCAGCATAAAATTAGGATGAATTTTAGGCAGATACTAAATTTTAGGTTATAATCTATTTCCATTTAATTAAAAAATTTCTATCTGGGAATTGTAGAATTCGGCCTGCGAAAATTTCGATAACGGAAAAATCGGCTCGACAACACAAAAGATTGGACGCGGAACTGATGATGATGATAATGATGATGATAAAGACGACGATGATGATGAGGATGATGATAATGATGACGATGATGGTGATCTGAAAATTGAACACTTTTTTTTCTACTTACAAAAATTTCAGCTGAGATGTACAAAAGAAGACAAACAGCATATGTTTTGACCATGGCGTTGTCCTTGTGTTAAAACATAAACTAAACAGCCGCATTTGAAAATATTTATAAGGTCTTTTTTTTTCTTTTTGAAGTTTCGTTGTATGATTTCTCTGTTGTTCTCCTTTTGCGCCAACAATATCTTTTGACATAGGCGTCTCTTGGTGTATGCGTCTCCTGACGAATTAGCCTCCCGTCATTGGCTTATTCTTGCGTGTGTCCGTGTGGTGACATGTGTCTCCTGCCACAGATGAAACGCATTGTTTGACTTATTTTAAAGAATTTTTTTCTTCTGAGATATTCAGTAGCACTATGTCACTACCACAGATTCATACATCGCTCAAGTTAACATTTTTTAACGTGATGCCTATGAGTCTAGGTGCTGTCCCTTTGAGTCTAGGCGCTGTCCCTTTGAGTCTAGGTGATGTACCTTTGAGTCTAGGTGATGTCCCTTTGAGTCTAGGTGATGTCCCTTTGAGTCTAGGTGATGTCCCTTTGAGTCTAGCTGCTGTCCTATAGAATGAATAATAGCCAAGCAGTCTGCTTTGCATGAAAATGTTAAATTTCTTTTCTTTTCAATTATGTTGCAGTTTTACCCACAAAATATATGATGTACTTTAACCATAGTCTCTACCGAAACATACAGGTATCCTGAAATTATCAATATATGGTGTAAACAAAATCACTCAACCATTTTAAACAAAATGTTGTTCTGAAATGTCCTTCTTTTCTAAGTTGTACCCCTATGTTGCGCTAAAAAAATATTCTCTTACGTCTTTTACTCAACTATCACTAAAATGTCATTGTTTTCTGTGTTTTACCCATGTGTTGTACTAAAATTACCTTTTCTTATGTGTTTTACCCAAATGTTGTACTAAAGCCTCCTTCTCTTATGTGTTTACCCATATGTTGTAATAAAGCCTCCTTAACTTATGTTTTACCCATATGTTGCCTCCTTCTCTTATGTGTTTACCCATATGTTGTAAAAAAAGGCTCCTTATCTTATGTGTTTTACCAATATGTTGTACTAAAGCCTCCTTCTCTTATGTGTTTACCCATATGTTGTAAAAAAAAGCCTCCTTCTCTTATGTATTTTAACCAAATGTTGTACTAAAGCCTCCTTCTGTTATGTGTTTTACACATATTTTGTATCCCAATATGCAACTACTCAGATGATCCCGTTTTAACCATACAATACAGTTGTGGTATCTCAGTCGGATATGTATAGAAATAAATCGTTGTTATATGTTATTTTGTTAGACAGTGGCGTAGCTAGAGGGGGGGGTGGTCCGCCACGGGCGGCACTCATTTAGGGGCGGCATTTGTGGGCATTTGAAAAGTACAACCAATACCGACATTGACCGACAACCGCCCTTTTTTGTTGAAGGGGGAAAACCAAGGTGAAACAAAAATATTCGTAATTTCGAGTCTTAATTAACGGATTTAAACACAGCATTTGTTTGATTACATAGTGGATTTTATAGCTAACGCAAAACCGTTCCAAAAATTTTAAATCGCTCAAAAAACGTATCCATTTGTTTGGAAAACTAAGCGGTTATAATTCACAGATGACGCTTTTATAAGAAAACGACCCCAAAAACACAACACGGCCGGGCCGAATAATGTGTGCTATTAATATCGCCACGACAGTTTTACGTGGAATTTCGACTTCGCAGAATGATGCACGAACAAGTACTTACATGGCATGGTGGTTCAAATATTGTGTTTAACTTGCAAACAGTAATTTATATTACTATTTCATTTGTGAGTAAATTATTGTAAGGTAAGTTATTAAAAATTAAATTTATTTTGTTTTTATTGCATTAAAGTAGCACACATAATTTGTGTTTCTCATTAAAATACAGTTATTCATTAAACATGTTACGCATTTCCAATTAAAGTAATAGTAATGTGTAAATAATTTGAATTCATCTATTTTATGGAAAATTATTAAGATTTATGACAAGAATATGTAAATATTCAAATTTCTCTGTTAATAAACACCACAATAAGCATAATAATTTCGCAAAAGACATATTTTAAACTTTCAAGTGTGTTGGACATATTGACACCTGAAGAAGTAACTATGAAAACGAGATCAGATGCTGGAATTTTACTCAATTCTATGCAATATTTTTCTTTTCTATATTATCTCAATTTATGGGAACCCGTCATTTTTTCTAAAATTAATACAAAGCCATTGCATGGAACAAAGAGATGTGCTAATACAAAACGCTGTTATATCAGCCAAACAATTTGTGAAGAGATGGAGATAACAACTGAACGCCTAGTTAGAAGGAGAAAAATATGAGATGGGGAAATTCAGAAGACGTGGTTCTATCTTTAGAACAAGAAGTACAACGAAAAATGTTTTTATCCATGTATGGAATTATGAAATAAAAGAACGCTTCGATGAGTTGCATTTCCTTGCAAGAAAATATTCGTATATAATACCATGAACCTACTAAATGAAGCATTTGAACATCAATAAATTACTTTATTGACAATGACAGTTCAATATTGAAAGAAAAAGGATACAGGTTTTTATGGCTGTACCTACATTACAAGAAGAGACATCATGTTAGAAAAATGGGGGGAAAGGCACCTTTGATCTATTAAAATTTATTCAACAGTATAGATTGGAAAATTCTGTATCCAACATTGTAATTTTGCTATGAATTTTTCAAATATTGCTATCAGTGTCGCTATTTGTGAAAGGAGCTTCTTCAAACTAAAAAATTATCTTCGTTTCACAATGAGTGATTATAGACAACAAAATCTTGTAATACTGTGCATAGAACAAGATATTACAAATAATTTTAATTTTGATAGTGTAATACGCGATTTTTCTATTATGAAAGTAAGGACAGTAAATGTATAAGTATGTTAACTTATGTACAAAGGCGTAACTGGGTTTTTCGCGCCCTTTGCTAATTTATTTTTGGCGCCTTTTATTTAAATAAAAAATTAAAAATTAGAGATTTAGCGGCGCCCTTTTGAACTGGCGCATGCCGGCGCCATTGGCTAGTGCCCCAATGTCAAGCCGTTGTTACGCCACTGCTGATGTATACAATTGCTTTGTTTGTACACTTATTTATAAATAAAACATAAA
The DNA here is from genome assembly GCA_944989445.1 of Ampullaceana balthica. NCBI lineage: Eukaryota > Metazoa > Mollusca > Gastropoda > Lymnaeidae > Ampullaceana > Ampullaceana balthica. The sequence continues at coordinate 817,687 of CALYLW010000233.1, read as the reverse complement.
AGAATATTAATAGTAATTGGTAATGTTTTGTTTTGGGCGTGTATATTTGGAATATGTTTTATCTCATGGGGGGGGGGACCTGCGAGCTCAGTATCTTTCTTGTGGCCCTTAAAAAAAGTATCTTGGATTTTTATAAATGTGTAGCCTATTTATAGGTATATGCCTCTTTTTATTACTGCTTACATAAATATGACATGCAATGGTAAACATGTTCCTCACCCTTACTTCGTTTTAATTACAATTATTTATTCATGTTCATTAATTTTTAAAAACCATAATATAATCCACTAAGTGGCCGTCCATAAATGAAGCACGCTATTTTGGCTGATTCTTCACCCCCTCTCCCCGCGTCACACGTCGTCACAAAAACTTAGACTCCTTCTTCAATAAGACGTCACAAAGCCGTATTTTCTGTTTGAAAATGAACATGTTTCAAATTAAATTTTTGTCATTTAAGTATGTTTTTAGTGTAAGGCTGCATTATAATATCGTAACACGCAGTGGCGTCACTAGGGGGGGGGGCGAGGGGGGCGGACCGCCCCGGGTGACACCCATCAGGGGGTGACACCCGAGCCTAAAATTTTACTGTGTCAGAAAAAAAGAAGACACATTTTTTCATCTATAAAGAAATTAAGAAATAAAATGCAATACGTTAAACGCGAAAACTTTTATTAAACAAATATCAGTTAACTTGCAATAATGAAACAGTCCCAACACACAAACAACATTAAAACAAACTAGGAAAAAAAAGAAAAGAAACAGTCGCAGCAGAGAGATCTTTAAAAAAGGCTGGACATGAATGGGGCAGTGTCCTGTGTTTTAAAAGAAATAAAGCCATTTGGGCTTGGACACACCGACAGCACGGACGAATCCCATCTCACGACTCCCTCCACCACAGTGGTGTGGGGGGGGAATACGATTTTATCTAAAAAAATATAAAAATCAAAGGATGGGTTTTCTTTGTTGATATTTTCTAGAGTAAAATTATTAATTCAATGTCTTTGAGTTAATATTTCGTTATATATATATTTATTAAAAGTGTGAAAGCATAGATATGCATGTTTATATACAGGTAGTCCTCCGGTTACGACGGTCCCATCCCGACTTACGCTGTCTTGTGCTTACGAACGAGCCCGCTTAAAAAAATGTTACGCGTTATTCCGTATTTTTAAATATTTTTTCTTTAAACTTTTGTTTTTCATGGGGTAACGAATAGTTTTCTCTATTTCAAATCAAAAATTTATTGAAAAAGATGTATTAGTATTAATTCAACCTACAACTTTCGTTTGCGAATTTTTCTCATTGCGAAGTTTTCAATCAAGTCAGTAAAGCTAAGTAAGCTTACAAGTTCCTTTTCAATGCTCATTAGAGAGAGCATATTCAGTCTTTGTTGTCCCATGCACATTTTTACTCATTTTATATTCTTTTCAACTATGAAAAGGATCGCTCTCAGCTGCAGTTTGATGTCATCATTGAAAGATAGATGGGAAGTGCGATGTGTACATGTGTAAAGGACTGTGTGAAATTTAGCTCATTCAAAAGCAGCAAAAGTTTTAGCTCTGTGCACGCGTTTTGAGTTTCGCATTGGGTTACTTCCTTTTCCTTACCCGAGCCTGGGGCTGGACAATAATTTTTTTAAGAGTTCTGAAAATTGGACTAATTCTGAAGGTAAGCAGTCTTCGAAATCGATTGAATATTCTTCCATTAACTTGGCTCCTGCCCATCGGATGGCGAAATTGCTGAGCTCAGTTAGGTTTGTAAGAAAGCCAAATTTCTCATGGATGTCTTTATATGCGCCTAACCGATGTTGTAGGGCTTAAGAAAGTTTGTCAATGATTACCAGAAATACCTCAATCTTGAATTTTTGTCTCGGGGAGAAAGCTGTTTATGTGATGTCCCTTTAACAAACTGACGCTTTCTTTTTTTTCTCTTTTTTTTTCTTTATTTAAAAAAATTATCATTGAATATTGTTTATACTCTTTTTTTACCACCACGGACTTGTCCTTTCCTTTGTCTTCATGGGAATCAAATTAAGAATGCTGTCTTTTAAAAAACGCAATGAGAGAAGTACTTTCTAAAATTGTTTCCCAAATTTCAAGTAAAATAGCGACTTCCAGTTGTTCAAGTTCCTTTAGAAATCCTTCTGCTTCAAGTCGACAGTCACGTGGTTGATTTTAAATTGTTGCTAATTCTTCCAGTGCTGCGATACTCTCATGGTACGAGTTATTAACAGACCTTACATCATCATGTCAGGCTTACCATCTTGTGTCACACAAGGCTTTGTTAACATGTATCAATTTCATGTGTTTTTGATGTCAACGATGAGTAGTTGCAACAAGCCGGGTATAAAGATTTTGCAGAAGACAAAAAAATCTGACTGCAGCAGGACAACCTGCTGCACTTTTCCCAACCAAATTAATGGAATGAGCTGTGCACGACACATAATGAGCAACATTGCACTTCTCATAAATGTTAGCCTGGTTTCCGTTATACTTCCTACTCATATGTGCAGCATTGCCGTATGACTGTCCAAGGCATGTGCATGGGATTCATACAAACATTTGCCTGCATATTTATTATACACTATAATTTATTATAAGTTTGGGGGGACCTTAAATTATTGGGGGGGGGGCCTTGCTTTAGCCCATTCAACACCCCCCATTTAATCCACCATAGGGGGGGGGACACGCATCTGTGACGATGTGTGACGAGTGGGAGGGTGTGTTTAAATAAATGTGACGTCGCACAACTTAAAATAAAAGTTCCACTTAAATATTTGATTATTTACCATTTATTTACTTGCGTTTTCTATGGCTTCACGCGTGTTACGATATTAGAGTGCAGATTTACCCTAAATACATATTTAACTGACAAAAATAATTTGCAACATGCTATTTTTATTGAGAAAATACGGCTTGGGGGGGGGGTGGCAAAGCTTTGTGACGTCATATCGTAAAAGAAGTGGAGGGGGTCTAAGTTTTTGTGACAAAGTATGACCCTGAGGGAGGGTGGGGTAAAAATCGGCAACATCACGTGACGTCATTTATGGACGACCCCTTCAGTCGTGAAGGGGTGACACCATGAGCTACCGCCCCGGGTGACACCAACCCTAGTGACGCCTCTGGTAACACGCATTTTACATAAACGTCATTAAATAAAGTGTCAGAAATCAAATATTTAAGTGGAAATTTATTTAAAGGTGCGCGTTTTGACGTGACGTCACATTTCATAAACACCTCCCCCTTTCGTCACACATCGTCACAAACCTGTGACTCCCTCCCCCCCCCCAGGTGCGTGACGTCATTTATGGACAGCCCCTAAAAAGGGCTGCAAATTGGAGACCGCCCCGGGCGGCAAAAGTTCTAGCTACGCCACTGATGTTAGAGGTTCTATCATCCACATATTAAAAGTGGATACCATGGTATGTGAGTGTTTAGCGGCGCCAGACACCCAGTTCAAATTTAAAAATCATTTTATCAATAGGTCATTATTTGACTGTTGTTAGTTTAAAATAACCCAATAATTTGAATGTGTTAAAGCGATCGACAGAATACTGCCATTGTTGGATCTTAGTGCGTATTGATGGAAATAAAACAGAATGATTGACCTAGTGTTTATTTAAGTCTCTATTATGCTCTGATATTATTTACATTCAGAACAGTGTTGTATTATTTTAAATTAAAAAATAAATTATATTCACTAACATTGTTTAGAAATTGGCTTTTTTGATCCCCTAAGCCAAATTCAGCTACCAATGAAACAGTGGAAGGTTGCAGCCAGTAAACCAACCATTGAAACAGGGGATAGTTGGCATCCAAATAAACAACCGCGAATAAGTTAATAAACGCTGGCGCACAATGCGGTAGTTTCAGACTTGGCCTGGGGCTATTTCGGCCGTTCTTTTTATATTTTGTTTTTACTGACTACTGGCGTAATCCCTGGTTCTTGTTCATGGAACCCTCGGGTTAACAAACCCTGGGCTAGGCTTCAATGACTCTCGTTATAATAACTATAAAAGTGCAATCGACACTTTATAGCAATAGGTTTCAAGACGCACAGTTTGGCATAGGCAACTTGAAACAGTCACCAGTGTTTTTCAAGTGAATTGAAACGATTTTACAAGGTACAATAACTGCTATTAATTTAAAAAAAATTGGGAAAAAAATAAAATAAAAAATAAAAAAGTATTTCAGTATCAGTACTCGTGGAAATAACTCGAAACAGCAAAATAAGTTCGACCCCACACCCTTATAACTGCTGTCTCCGTGACTCCTAATCCATGACTCCATACTCCGTGACTCATGACTTGATGACTCCAGACTTAACGACTCAAGGCTTAATGATTCGTATGACACCAGCCTTCGTGCTAACATACTCCGTGACGCAGGGCTTGATGACGTCATGGCTCCATAACGTAGGGCTTAATGACGTCATGACTCCCAGGCTTATTGACTCCGTGACGCCGGTCTCAAACGACTCCAGTCTCCATGACTCCCAATGTTCCACAGCTCCAAATCGAAGACAAAAGATTCCATGACTCTTATGTCTCCGGCACCGGGGAATACAGTTTTTATTTTCTCCTTTTGTCGAAATTATTTTTTTCCCAACACTCTGCTCACTTAGACATCGGGTCCTTTCATCTCCTCCACACAACGGCTGCATCCTCGGAGTGTCTTGCCTTTTGTTTACGAGAATGTCTCTTATCCTCTCACTTTTCATGTATCCGCCCCTTATCGTTGGAGCCCGCTGTTCGACGTTCGTCTCATCACATAGCGTTTTATGTCGGCGGTGAGAGCGTGTGAATTTCAGCTTCAAAACATTCTTTAGTCGCCCTCTTACAACCCGCCTCCCTCATTTCCAACAACCCGCTTCCCCTGTTTCACACAACCCGCTTCCCCTGTTTCACACAACCCGCTTCCCCTGTTTCACACAACCCGCCTCTCTCATTTCCCACAACCCGCTTCCCCTGTTTCACACAACCCGCTTCCCCTGTTTCCCACAACCCGCTTCCCCTGTTTCACACAACCCGCCTCTCTCATTTCACACAACCCGCTCCCCCTGTTTCACACAACCCGCTTCCCCTGTTTCACACAACCCGCCTCCCTCATTTCCAACAACCCACTTCCCCTGTTTCACACAACCCTCTTCCCTTGTTTCACACAACCCGCTTCCCCTGTTTCACACAGCCCGCTTCTCTCTTTTCCCACAACCCGCTTCCCGTTTCCCACAACCCGTCAACACCCCACTTCTCACAACCCGTCAACACCCCACTTCTCACAACCCGTCAACACGCCACTTCTCACAACCCGCCAACACCACACTTCTCACAACCCGCCAACACCCCACTTCTCACAACCCGCCAACACCCCACTTCTCACAACCCGCCAACACCCCACTTCTCACAACCCGCCAACACCCCACTTCTCACAACATGCCTCCCCCGTTAGTACACAAATTATGTGATAAACCACCGGTAATAAATGAGCCTCCTTGAAGCCAGTCTACACATTCAGACCCGCACTCATATATACAAATGTAGACGGGCACAAACAACACAGTTTGAAAAGATCGTTAATTTTAGCCATCCAATCGAATAAACGCACCGCAGCCTCCACAGACCCGCCCACAATAAGTACAAAACCATTAGTTGCGTCGTATTCAGCCAAACATAAACCGACGCGTTCTTATCTCAGGGACAATTTACTGACACCTAGGTCCAATTTACTGACACCACGGGACCAATTTACTGACACCACGGGACCAATTTACTGACACCACAGGATCTATTTACAAAACAAGGACCAATTTACTGACACCTAGAACCAATTTACTGACAAAACAGGAACTATTTACACACCAGGACCAATTTACTGACACCACAGGAACTATTTACACACAAGGACCAATTTACTGACACCTAGGACCAATTTACTGACACCACAGGACCAATTAACTGACACACCAGGACCAATTAACTGACACCCCAGGTCTAATTTAATGACACCCCAGGACCAATTTACTGACACCATAGGAACAATTTACACACCAGGACCATTTTACTGACACCTAGGACCAAATTACTGACACCCCAGGTCTAATTTAATGACACCCCAGGACCAATTTACTGACACCACAGGAACAATTTACTGACACCTAGGACCAAATTACTGACACCCCAGGTCTAATTTATTGACACCCCAGGACCAATTTACTGACATCCTCGGCAATATTACCTTTAAGCTGCGCGGCCGCGCAGATATCTGACAGACGGCGCGCAGCAGTTTGAAATTACCAGGCAATGATTTTTATAAAACATTGCACAAAAAATGAACGCTGCACAACTTTGCACACGAATTTGTTTTTTTTTACTTTGCACGCGGACCAACGAACCTTAGAGGGAACATTGATCCTAGGACCAATTTACTGACAACCCAGGACCAATTTACTGAAAATCCAAGACCAATTTACTGACAACTTTGACCAGTTTACTGTCAATCTTAACCAGTTTACTGACACCACAGGACCAATTTACTTACACTTTAAGACAAATTTGATAACACACAAAAGACCAATTTAATGACAACCCTTACACGTATCGTATTCAAGCGTGACTGACACGCACAGCTTACATACAGGCAGTCTTACACGTGCAGCTCAATCACGTCAAACTAAAGCCTTCTTTTCAAGCACATCCCTGCAAAACATCAGAACCGCTGGTTCGTTGTTTTTTGTTTCTTTTAAAGGGAGGCTGTCGCCTTTGAAGTCGAGTTTGAAACAGTGTGCCCATCAAACCGTCACGCCCAAACCCACCAACAACGGTTCTTATTCTTTCCTGCGCCATACATGACCCCATCACCCGTGGATCTTTAGTCTCTGCCGCCTCGGTCGTGACAAACTTGATAACCCCTGTGGGTGGTACGGGCCCCTCTCATGTCGAACTATTGAACCCCCCTGCCCCCCACTAAACTACCCCGTTTCCTCTCCCCCCTTACCCATCCACCCGATCCCCCCCTCGCCAACTCCCAAGTCAAGACGAGCACAACTCTCGTTATTCTATGACTCACCAACAACTGTAGACGGCTGCGCGCAGAGATTAAAACCTTCTAAATTTAAACACCCATTAGAGCGTGGGGCTATTTTTAGCCGTGCGGTGGGATTTCGGGAAACTTATTTTTGATAACTGGCGTCTGGTAATAGCAGAATTTGTGTGTTTGTGTGTGTGGGGGTGGGGGGGTGGGGTAACTTTTTTTCAACTCATGTTTTTAATTTTTTATTGGAAGGAGCTTGTATTTTGGAAATGTTGTCAGAATACCGCGTTAAAATTTATGACAGTTCGTGCAGGGGAAAGAAAGTGGTGGAAAGGCATTCACCAACCACCCCTCCCCCCACCACCACCCTAACCCCTTTCCCAGTTGAAACGTAAGAGATGTTTGAAATAACCAGCGCGCTTTAACTTTAAGCTTCAACAGTTTAGCGCAAGCTTAAAACAAAATAATAATTATTATTGTAATAAAAAGAGAGCGATTTACCGACAGGATAGTATGTATAGCAGAGATTTGTGTCTGTGTTTGTGTGTGTGGGTGTGTGTGTGTGTGGGTGTGTGGGGGGGAGAGGTCGTTGTTACATTAACGAGGGTCTCAATCATACGTGCTCTGACAGCAAGACGTTATGTTAACAGGTGTTTTGTGAGTTCTAATTACCGTTAAAGTCATATTGCGCTGTGGGGGAAATCTCACGTGTGGAAATTCACAAGTGGATAAGATGATCCAGAAATCAGTCCCAAGAACAATAAAAAGATTATTTGTATTTTCTTGTGAAGTGGATTTCAGTTGGATGCGTCGAATGCGCGGGATATTATTTTAAAGTGATCCAATGGAACTATGGCGGCTGGATAGCGAAGTCAGTAGTGCGCTTGCATCACAAGCTTAAAGCGGTTAGCCACGTTATAAAGATTGATAAATGGCTATTGCAGCAAAGTCCAACGCTGACTTGGAGAGGAGATGGGCGCCGCCAAGTCTACCAAGCTCCGAGAAAATTCTAATTGGAAACATTAGAAGCCCCTACGACCACGAAGTTATGGGGCACGCAACGAACAAAAAACCGGCACTTATAAAAAGATGTTTTGAGGTGTCTTCTAACACTGAACACGTTGGTCACTCAGAACATGAGCCGGGCTGGTAAGAGGAAGTGAGTCAGCTGCGGTCTGTCGGTCGCTCAGTCATTTAACAAGACAGTAAGTTTTACATTCACCATGAAACAGACTTTAACGTGTAAATGTAATCGCAAAAGGTTGTTGTGCGGTCGTCAGTGTATCAAAGAAAATTGAAGAAGGTATCATCTTTGTTCGCCACCACATGCTGAGTGGATGTTTGGTTCAAAAGTGTCTCTACACCACGTAAAAAATTGTGGAGTCGCAGGTTTCAGAGGCAGGTTCGAACTTTTAGTCACGAAATAAGTGGTGGAGTCCACTATGAATTTATATAGGAAGCAACTCCATCTGGTTGTAAACCCCCATGATTTAGAACAGCAACTGAGGCGTTCGTTGTTACGAAAATCAACACAACCATTATTTCTTTGCCGAGGAGAAATGGTGGGACTGGAGTGAAAGAGGGTACAGTAAGAGTGATAGAGTGTACAGTGAGAGTGATAGAGTGTACAGTGAGAGTGATAGAGGGTACAGTGAGAGTGATAGAGGGTACAGTAAGAGTGAAGGCCAATAAAGTAAGAGTGATACAAATAAGGGTCATCCGCTGTATGTTGCAGACGACCGTAAATAGCGGTTGTTGTAAGTAAGGAGTCTAGAAAGTGTAAAAACTGGAAGCTTGAATTTCACATTTTTTAATTGAATTTATTGTATGCTTTGTATAATTATTATGTGTTTGAGTGGGGGAGTGAAGGGACTCTAGGAGAGGGGCACTTTAGGGGGCACTGTAGGTGGCACTGGGGTATGGGGAATCTTCAACACCGGGCTCCGGTAGATAGGGCGGGGTCCTAGATGGCGCACTTGGTTTATCGGGGCCCTAGATGGGGCACTTGGTTTATCGGGGTCCTAGATGGGGCACTTGGTTTATCGGGGCCCTAGATGGGGCACTTGGTTTATCGGGGCCCTAGATGGGGCACTTGGTTTATCGGGGTCCTAGATGGGGCACTTGGTTTATCGGGGCAAAAGATGGGGCACTAGGTTTATCGGGGCCCTAGATGGCGCACTTGGTTTATCGGGACCCTAGATGGGGCACTTGGTTTATCGGGGCCCTAGATGGGGCTCTTGGTTTATCGGGGCCCTTGATGGGGCACTTGGTTTATCGGGGCCCTAGATGGGGCACTACTTGGTTTATCGGGGCCCTAGATGGGGCACTTGGTTTATCGGGGCACCCTTAGACGGGATTCTGAATGGAGCTCTGGGGGCGGGGTTGTAGGAGAGAGGGCGGGGCTGTAGGAGAGAGGGTGGGGCTGTAGGAGAGGGGGCGGGGTTGTAGATGTTGTTTTTGTGGTTGAAGCTGTGGTATGGTAGCCGGTCTCAATATCGATTATGCATTGATGGATGGAGAAAAGTTTAGAGGCAAATTACGAATAGTTTTAAGAATCTCTAAATCGTGCACTTTCAGTATTGAATCTCTAAACCGTGCACTTTCAGTGTTGAATCTCTAAGCCGTGCACTTTCAGTGTTGAATCTCTAAACCGTGCACTTTCAGTGTTGAATCTCTAAATCGTGCACTTTCAGTGTTGAATCTCTAAACCGTGCACTTTCAGTGTTGAATCTCTAAACCGTGCACTTTCAGTGATGAATCTCTAAACCGTGCACTTTCAGTGTTGAATCTCTAACTCTTGCACTTTCAGTGTTGAGTCTCTAACTCGTACACTTTCAGCGTTGAATCTCTAAATCGTGCACTTTCAGTGTTGAATCTCTAACTCGTGCACTTTCAACGTTGAATCACTGAATCTCGCAATTTGAGTGTTGATTGAGGCGCGGGAGTAAACGTGTGTGGGAGGAGCTCGCTAATCTGTGCTAGGAGATAACGCCGCGGATCAACCCGTAGGCGAGAAATGTCAGCATGTTGTTTTCACCCGACACTGTAAATAATGTCGTCTGCTATCGCATTCGCTAGGCCGCAAATGATTCTTGTGTTGTTGGTTGGTGTTTTTATTTTTATCTTTATTTTTTTCATTTTCATGAATTTTTAGTTCGTTGTTTATTAATAGCATCTTTCCCTCTTCTGTTGTTGCTATTTTAACAAGCTCCGGTATGGATGTCTATTTACACGCTTTGATAGAATTTAAATAAAATACGTGTAAAGATTTTGAATGTGGGTGGGGACGAAATTTGATATTTGATCCATCGTTGGAATTGAAAACCTGAGACTTGAACAGAGAGTCCAGCAAAGTTCTGCAGGATTGTTTTTTTTCTTTAACAAACGTTTCATCAGCACTCGATTACTGGTCGATGAAGTGGCTCATATCTGCTGATTATAAATGTCCCAATGTAATTGTAACACACACAAAAGCGTCCAAAACTCCGATTTTCGAAACAGACGCAAACTGTTTACTGTCTCCATCCTATTATTACTAAACTCTTGACACTTTCCCAACAGTGTGTACTCTTAATTACAAGTCACATTTCTTTGACCAGGCCCTAATGCTGAGTAGCACAACCCTCCTTGGCTAGAATTCGGATGACAGAGAGACGTCGAGTTTCTTCAAAAATTTCGTCAAAACAATAGCGCGTAACCGAAAATTTTAAAATAATAAATGAACTCCTGTCTTATCACATTAAAGCTGGAATCTTTTTTTTAACCTAGCAATAAACTTATTTTCTTTGGAAAGCATTGTACACTTTTAGTTTGTGTTTTGAGGAATGCAGACCCATTTTTTGTTAGAGGCTTGATCCTACTCTTTTTTCTTTTCTCTGCTTAATAAGTTTTGAATAATTCCATAGATGTCGTTAATTAAATTGAAATTTAATTGCCTATTTGTCCTATTAAATTTTTTTTTCACAAAACGACCATACTTGTGTATTGTTTATAGGGATGTACCGGATTCAAATTTTAGAAATCCGGCCGGATTTGTAAAAATGGCCGGATTCCCGATTACCCGGAGCCGGACCCGAAATCCGGTACACCGCTAATTGTTTATAATTTAAACTTTTCATTAATTCTTTTATGGACACAATTTTTTCTTTTTTTAATCTGGTGATTCCCTAAAAAAACTGTCAAAAGAATCCATCTCTTACTGAATCCGTAGGCGCTTCTTGGCTACTTTCCATACTTCCAACGCGTTTTGAGAAGATCATTGGCCAAATTTTTTTCTTTTAAAATTCCCAATGGTATAAGTCTAAGAGAAATACCGGGGTCAGGTTGACCTCGACTCAGCTTACCTCATCCACAAACATCAACAAAACCCGATGATCTAATACGATCGAGTCACGTGATCCCCGCGTTAACCTTTCATCGTCTTTCACAGCCTTCCTCGTCATTCGTATCTCCAAAACTGTACTGTAGGACCTATGCCTACAACAGCCATTCATAGAATAATATTTTAACCAAAAACAAAAACAAAACAATTTCTAATCAGCTACTAACCAAAGCCATCCTTACAGGTCGCCTGCCATCTCAGTAAATAATAAATTTCTCTCAGGAGCTGCGTCCTGTCTCAAGAACTGACTCCTGTCTCTTAGAGCTGACTCCTGTCTCTTAGACCTGACTCCTGTCTCTTAGAGCTGACACCTGTCTCTTAGAGCTGACTCCTGTCTCTTAGAGCTGACTACTGTCTCTTAGAGCTGACTCCTGTCTCTTAGAGCTGACTCCTGTCTCTTAGAGCTGACTCCTGTCTCTTAGAGCTGACTCCTGTCTCAAGAACTGACTCCTGTCTCAAGAACTGACTCATGTCTCAAGAACTGAATCCTGTCTCTTAGAGCTGACTCCTGTCTCAAGAACTGACTCCTGTCTCTTAGAGCTGACTCCTGTCTCAAGAACTGACTCCTGTCTCAAGAACTGACTCCTGTCTCTTAGAACTGACTCCTGTCTCAAGAACTGACTCCTGTCTCAAGAACTGACTCCTGTCTCTTAGAGCTGACTCATGTCTCTTAGAGCTGACTCCTGTCTCTTAGAGCTGACTCCTGTCTCTTAGAGCTGACTCCTGTCTCAAGAACTGACTCCTGTCTCAAGAACTGACTCCTGTCTCAAGAACTGACTCATGTCTCAAGAACTGAATCCTGTCTCTTAGAGCTGACTCCTGTCTCAAGAACTGACTCCTGTCTCTTAGAGCTGACTCCTGTCTCAAGAACTGACTCCTGTCTCAAGAACTGCCTCCTGTATCAAGAACTGACTCCTGCCTCAAGAACTGACTCCTGTCTCTTACAGCTGACTCCTGTCTCTTAGACCTGACTCCTGTCTCTTAGAGCTGACACCTGTCTCTTAGAGCTGACTCCTGTCTCTTAGAGCTGACTACTGTCTCTTAGAGCTGACTCCTGTCTCTTAGAGCTGACTCCTGTCTCTTAGAGCTGACTCCTGTCTCTTAGAGCTGACTCCTGTCTCAAGAACTGACTCCTGTCTCAAGAACTGACTCATGTCTCAAGAACTGAATCCTGTCTCTTAGAGCTGACTACTGTCTCAAGAACTGACTCCTGTCTCAAGAACTGACTCCTGTCTCAAGAACTGACTCCTGTCTCTTACAGCTGACTCCTGTCTCTTAGACCTGACTCCTGTCTCTTAGAGCTGACACCTGTCTCTTAGAGCTGACTCCTGTCTCTTAGAGCTGACTACTGTCTCTTAGAGCTGACTCCTGTCTCTTAGAGCTGACTCCTGTCTCTTAGAGCTGACTCCTGTCTCTTAGAGCTGACTCCTGTCTCAAGAACTGACTCCTGTCTCAAGAACTGACTCATGTCTCAAGAACTGAATCCTGTCTCTTAGAGCTGACTACTGTCTCAAGAACTGACTCCTGTCTCAAGAACTGACTCCTGTCTCAAGAACTGACTCCTGTCTCTTAGAGCTTACTCCTGTCTCTTAGAGCTGACTCCTTCCTTCTCGTTGTTTCACTCAACTAAATATCAGACTCACCCCCATCCACGGCGTTGACTTACTTCCCTTACTTTAAATTTTAAATCCATTGTTGAAGTTCTTGATTTACTGAGAAAAATTTAAATTAAATAATTTAAACACTTTCGATTAAATATTATGCAGGGACAAAATAAGCTAGAACGGCAAGAGTTGAACGACTTTTGTGTGTGTATGTGTGCTTTTTAGAATATAATTTTAGGTATTTCAGCCGAGAACAGTTTTGGATGTCCGCACGCCATAAAAAAATTAAAACGGACTATGTATCCAAAGAATGTTTTTCTAGTGTGTTTTTCTGGAAGCTTACTCAGCCAGCCTTAAAAAATATGGCATAAAAATTTTCTGCACGTCCAAATGTACCAATATTAGTCAACGTAAACAAATTCACTGACCGATATTTGGACTTTACCCCCCAACCCCCTAGCATCACCACTCCTAAAGGCTACCACTGAAACTTCATTAAACTTTTCCAGGCTATTCTTTAACTTTCCTTATTAAATCAAAACACTCAAAGAGGAAATGGAAACGCGTTTTAAAAATCTTACGTTGGATTTATAGAACATGATGTGTTTGATCTTTCCGTTAACAGGGACGCGGTGGTCGAGTGGCAGCGCGCTCGACTGGCGTACCGATGGTCACGGGTTCGAATCCATGTCGAGGCAAGGATTTGTTCCCGGGGCCTAGGGCGTCCCTGAGTCACCCAGCTCCGTGGAACCCACAAAGCCGTTGCCTGTGATCGCTGCATCACTTGCCATGATCATATGTCATGGTCTGTGGACGCAATTATCTTCTGCATAGAAAGAGCGTCTGTATTGATAAGATAAGATAAGTTTTTTCCACCATTCGTATGTTTCGTTTATAAAAAAAAAGAAGGAATCTCTTAATGCATCAGTTTTTTTGGTTCTTTTTTGTTTTGTTTATAGGTAAACTAAGAAGCAACTTCCTTTTGTGCGCATCTTTTAAGACGGCATTCCGCACATTATCCAATTTCCAAGAGGATTTTTGTAGGTTTGAATGGGGAGCTGAAGGCGGCTAGCCAGAATTTTGAATCATCTTCAGAATTTAAATATCATGAAAACTCAAAACAAAAATTTTTTGAAAACAGATTTTGGTACTAATTTCAAAAAGCGCAAAAAAGAGAAATTAACACTGCCTAAATCTGAAAAAAAGCCACCACCATTTTAGAATGTAAGACCACTTTTCCCTTGTGTCCCAAAGTTTTGAGGACAAGTTTCAATTACATATTAATCATTTCTGACGTTGGCGAGCATTGACCCGGTTTGTAGTCCTGACAGTTTCTTTGGTATATCATCCCTGCGGAACATCCAACAAATTGTAGTGTATGCAATCGAGGATCATGCTAATCTGAAAAGATGGGTTCGCCCGTAGACAAATCACGATCGATTTATCATGTGACGTATGTTATGAAATCTGGAGTTAGGAGTGAGGGGAATTTCCCTCTAAACAACATGTCATACAGTACCGAGTTCCCACACAGACAGACCATCGTTGTTGCCCCCGCACCCCCCCCACACACACACACACCGCAACCGCACAGGCACGACTCAAACCTCCCCCTTGAAGTCGAGCTTGTAGTAAAACAAGCCACACACCACATGCTATCGTGGCTAAATGTTATTTCAACGGGCTGCGCGGTGATTTAAGAGCTACTCTTGCGTTCACTTTTACGTCATCGCTTGGCGGAATGTTGATGTTCAACAAGGGTTAACATTGCAACACTGTCATTTTTTGGTGGGTGCTTGGAGTGTGGAAGGAAGAGGATGTCGAAATATGGATGGATAGATGGATGGATGTAATGGATTGAGGGAGGTAGGGAGGAATGGGTGGGGGGATGGAGGATTGGTTGGATGGATGGATCGATGGATCGATGGATCGATGGATGGATGGATGGATGGATGGATGGATGGATGGATGGATGGATGGACGGACGGACGGATGGATGGATGGATGGATGGATGGATGGATGGATGGATGGATGGATGGGTGGGTGGGTGGATGGATGGGTGGATGGATGGATGGGTGGGTGGATGGATGGGAGGATGGATGGGTGGATTGGTTGCATGGACAGACGGATTCACGGATGGATAGACAGATATCAAAACCAAGCCCTTGAAGTTGGCAGGGTGATCTTATGTCCTGGTGAAATAAATACACTTTGAACTTTCCACTCTTGAAGGATGTGTAGTGTGTAAGCTTGTTTTAACACAAGTGAGTACGACTCTCTTTAAAGCTCGTCATTCGATGAGTCACTCGTCTATCATGTTAACTACGTTATTGGATAGCGTCTAGCTAATTATTTGATAGGTCATTTGATTATGAGTTGTCACTTGATTGGTTAATCATATATACATGTATATATATATATATATATATATATATATATATAACGTATAAATTCATTGGTGGCTCTTGTATAATTGGATTTGATACTAATAAATCATTGGGACATTGCGTTCACTCACCATTATGGACATTAATAGATTTAGATTTTAGTCAAATCGGCGATGAATCAAGAAATTCAAGTTTCGAGACTTTTGGACAATAACAGGAGTATGTACGTCTTAAAAATCACATAAATCTTGAAGGTCTTATAAATTGTATTTATAATATTTTAAATGTCAATGATTTTACTAAACGTATACACTAGTATACATGAATTAGGGATGGTGACGATTAATTTAATTTAAATAGTTTACTTTTACAAAACTAACGATTGATTAATCATTTATTTCGATTAAATCTAAAGACGTCTGTAGTTTCAGAATATAAAACATATGTAATGTCACTGATTTTCGTCGTTCAGATGTCATCAGATAACCCACTACGCAAGCACATCAGCGTATTAACAGCACTTGGTTCAAGTTATGAACGTTTCTTAAAGAATCAGCTATCTAACATTATTTACTTTTATTTCGTCTCGACTTCTTATAATTATCAATGATAAGCGGACATTCCCATTTCCATTAATCGTTAATAACATATTTAATCTATAACAAAAGTAAACGATTAAACAATTAATTAATCTTAAATCACCGCAGCCCTGGTTTAAATAATAAATTATACAGCTGTTATGAATCTCATATATCTTATTAACCTTCTAGAGGTTATATAGTTTATTGATCTGATCAATCGTACGGGTCGTATAGGGCAGTGCTTCTCAAAGTGGTGGACAGTGGACCGGTGCCGGTCCGTTTGCCATCTGCCGCCGGTCCGCAGAAGTTATCAAGTAAGGACAGAAAATTATAATTATAACCCTCCACTTGCAACCATAACCATTAATTTTAACCCCATAGAATATCTCAATTTGTCTCGACTATAAGCACAGAAAGTGAAGCAAATAAAAATTAAAATAAATTAAAAATTTTGCCACCACGTTGATACAGGTAAAATAGTGCACCGGTCCCTGGTGCACAGGTAAACATTTCTGCCGGTCCGTCACACTAAAAAGTTTGAGAAGCACTGGTATAGGGTTTTTACGTTGTCATCGACATGACAAAAGCTCTCTGACACTTTGATGACCAATCATTAAACGTAGCCAGTTTTCACCATTGTTTTATCGGTGCTGTAAAAATAATGATAGGAGCAAGATGCGTGAGGTGTTTACAACTCATTGGGGCAGAGACGGAGACGAAGATACAAAATAAAATGGTAAAAAAATTGAGGCATGATTGTAGACAGCACCGGGGGGGGATTGGGGAAGGGGGTGATTGAGCTAAAGCCAGGGGCCCCCAATGATAAAAGTCTAAATTAAGGACCCCCAAAACTTCTAATATTGTATAATAAAGTGGCTGGACCGGGCCCCAGGTGGAATTGCAGCCAGGGGCCCCCGTGCAAGCTTAATCCGCCCATGGTCAGCACACAAAAAGAGAGACGAAAAAGGAGAGTTGGGGAGAAGGTAATAGGAAGGAAAATAGAAAATGTGAGGTGATTAATACATAGGAGTGAGTTGAGAGACGAAATGTAAGAAAGAGTGAGGATAAACGAGGGCTTATATAAAACGGCGAGTGAGAGGTGGCATAGAGAGGTGGCATAGAGAGGTTGCATAGAGAGGTGGCATAGAGAGGTGGCATAGAGCGGTGGCATAGAGAGGTGGCATAGAGAGGTTCAAATGGGAGTAAAGTTTCCATAGAGGGAGGAGGGTTTTCAGAGGCAGATGAGGCGAAGAGGAGGAGGTGGTTTTCAGAGGCAGGGAGGCGAAGAGAAGGATGTGGTTTTCAGAGGCAGAGGAGGCGAAGAGGAGGAGGTGGTTTTCAGAGTCAGAGGAGGCGAAGAGGAGGAGGTGGTTTTCAGAGAGGCGACAGAGAGAAAGATCGATTGCAGGAAAGGAAGAAGTGGCTGATGATAAATAAAATTCCGGACACATGGGAACGAGGTGGGGGGGGGGTATATCAAGTAGAGATAGAAACGGAAGAAATAATGAACAGAAAACAGGACGTCTGTGACATATAAAATTGAGCTTTTCAAACAAGTTCAAAGAAAGAGCGAACACGAAATAACAATGTAAGAGATAGTGGAGAACAATAACAAAGAGTTGGTGAGGAGGTAGAGAACAATAACAGAGAGTTGGTGAGGAGGTAGAGAACAATAACAGAGAGTTGGTGAGGAGGTAGAGAACAATAACAGAGAGTTGGTGAGGAGGTAGAAAACAATAACAGAGAGTTGGTGAGGAGGTAGAAAACAATAACAGAGAGTTGGTGAGGAGGTAGAAAACAATAACAGAGAGTTGGTGAGGAGGTAGAGAACAATAACAGAGAGTTGGTGAGGAGGTAGAGAACAATAACAGAGAGGTGGTGAGGAGGTAGAGAACAATAACAGAGAGTTGGTGAGGAGGTAGAGAACAATAACAGAGAGTTGGTGAGGAGGTAGAGAACAATAACAGAGAGTTATTGAGGAGGTAGAGAACAATAACAGAGAGTTGGTGAGGAGGTAGAGAACAATAACAGAGAGTTGGTGAGGAGGTAGAAAACAATAACAGAGAGTTGGTGAGGAGGTAGAGAACAATAACAGAGAGTTGGTGAGGAGGTAGAAAACAATAACAGAGAGTTGGTGAGGAGGTAGAGAACAATAACAGAGAGTTGGTGAGGAGGTAGAGAACAATAACAGAGAGTTGGTGAGGAGGTAGAGAACAATAACAGAGAGTTGGTGAGGAGGTAGAGAACAATAACAGAGAGTTGGTGAGGAGGTAGAGAACAATAACAGAGAGTTGGTGAGGAGGTAGAGAACAATAACAGAGAGTTGGTGAGGAGGTAGAGAACAATAACAGAGAGTTATTGAGGAGGTAGAGAACAATAACAGAGAGTTGGTGAGGAGGTAGAGAACAATAACAGAGAGTTGGTGAGGAGGTAGAGAACAATAACAGAGAGTTGGTGAGGAGGTAGAAAACAATAACAGAGAGTTGGTGAGGAGGTAGAGAACAATAACAGAGAGTTGGTGAGGAGGTAGAGAACAATAACAGAGAGTTGGTGAGGAGGTAGAGAACAATAACAGAGAGTTGGTGAGGAGGTAGAGAACAATAACAGAGAGTTGGTGAGGAGGTAGAGAACAATAACAGAGAGTTGGTGAGGAGGTAGAGAACAATAACAGAGAGTTGGTGAGGAGGTAGATAACAATAACAGAGAGTTATTGAGGAGGTAGAGAACAATAACAGAGAGTTGGTGAGGAGGTAGAGAACAATAACAGAGATTTGGTGAGGAGGTAGAGAACAATAACAGAGAGTTGGTGAGGAGGTAGAGAACAATAACAGTGCGTTGGTGAGGAGGTAGCAGGGAGCGGGGCAGTGGAGGTGTGAGGAGGTTATCAGTACAACTTTGTTTTCGCCCCCCGCCCCACCCCCTACTTCATCAACCCCTCCCCCCACCTCCATCCCTGGGTACACCTGTCTGAGTGACGTAGACACGTCTGGAACTTCAAGCTTGCCCTCCACATGAACGCCAGGTAGCCATCCACATTCAGCGGGGCGGGCAAGCAGGATAGGGATTGTTGGATTTGGGGGTTTAATTACTTTTTTTTCCTTTGAGGGTAGAGGAGGGTAGAGGAAAGTTGATGTGGGTGAAGAACAAAAAAAACACAAATTTAAGTGAAAGTCTTGGCTCTTGTTTATTTCTGTACATGCCTCAATAGACAGTCAGTGGTGCACAGTAACAACTATGTTTTTTTTAGAGGCATTGCTTTATTCACAATAATTGTAGTTCTTTAAAAAGAAGCATTGCTTTATTCACAATAATTGTAGTTCTTTAAAAAGAAGCATTGCTTTATTCACAATAATTGTAGTTCTTTAAAAAGAAGCATTGCTTTATTCACAATAATTGTAGTTCTTTAAAAAGAAGCATTGCTTTATTCACAATAAGTGTAGTTCTTTAAAAAGAAGCATTGCTTTATTCACAATAAGTGTAGTTCTTTAAAAAGAAGCATTGCTCTATTCACAATAAGTGTAGTTCTTTAAAAAGAAGCATTGCTCTATTCACAATAAGTGTAGTTCTTTAAAAAGAAGCATTGCTTTATTCACAATAAGTGTAGTTCTTTAAAAAGAAGCATTGCTCTATTCACAATAAGTGTAGTTCTTTAAAAAGAAGCATTGCTCTATTCACAATAAGTGTAGTTCTTTAAAAAGAAGAATTGAGCTATTCACAATAAGTGTAGTTCTTTAAAAAAGAAGAATTGAGCTATTCACAATAAGTGTAGTTCTTTAAAAAGAAGAATTGAGCTATTCACAATAAGTGTAGTTCTTTAAAAAGAAGAATTGAGCTATTCACAATAAGTGTAGTTCTTTAAAAAGAAGCATTGCTTTATTCACAATAAGTGTAGTTCTTTAAAAAGAAGCATTGCGCTATTCACAATAAGTGTAGTTCTTTAAAAAGAAGAATTGCGCTATTCACAATAAGTGTAGTTCTTTAAAAAGAAGAATTGCGCTATTCACAATAATTGTAGTTCTTTAAAAAGAAGAATTGCGCTATTCACAATAAGTGTAGTTCTTTTAAAAGAAGAATTGCGCTATTCATACTAATAAATGTATGTATATGTTTATTTTGTGTACTTATATAGCGCAGTGCCCAAGCCTATGGCTGAGCTCTTCGCGCTTTACAGAGATTTCCAACAACTTGAATAAAGACGTTGCTCTCTTAATATTTCCGAACATCGTAACATATATTAATGCCCAGCTGAAGCGTAACTTTGTTTTCCGCGGCCTTGGCGAATTTATATTTGGCGCCCTGGAGAAATAAGGGAAAATACAAAAAAATTATACAGAATATATTGATTATTGAAGGATTAGCCCTCGGCGCCCTTGGCAACTGCCCCGACGCCAAGTCTTTGTTACGCCTCTTATACCCAGATATTGTTTTAGATATATTGTTTACCACACACCAATAATTTTAGTATGCATTACAGAATTGCTTTTATTTTCCCCACACAAACAAATCTAACTTTTTTTAGGAGGATTGACTTTATTCACAGCAATAAATGAAGTTGTTTTTTTTTAAATTGCTTTAAGTACCACTAGAGATGTATGGCTTTTATACCTAGGAATTTTTTGGTTGACAGCAATAACTATGTATCTTTACATGTTGAGATGGAATTTATTTTTTGTTTTTTGTGTTTTTTTGTGTTTTTTTATTTGTTTTGTTTTTTTTAATATTTTTTTTTGTCTTTGTTATCTGGGCAATTGATGAAGTTGTTCAATGTAAATAAGTTTAGACAAGGGGTCTCCAAACTTTTCTGCCGGAGAGCCGCATTAATTGTCAACAGCAGTTTTGTCACGTGAGAGAGGTCAGAGGTAAAATTGTTAGTGGTCACATGACCGGAAGAAAAGAGGGGGAACTAAAGTGTGTTTTGATTGTACGGACGTGATATATACATGTGATGTAAATTTATGTACATAGAGCTGTGAATACAGTTATAATGTTGAAACAGTGCCTCATGGATTCATTGTAAGAAAGACGGAGTTGATAAGGTCACGCCCGTACGGCCACGTTACAAGTTTGGGGGACGACTACGCACAGTTTTGTGAAAAACAGGTGACAATATTATCCTTTTTTATAGAATAAAAGGTCTCCAAGGGCCGGATGAGAGGGCATCGCGGCCGCAGCTGGCCCGCGGGCCGTAGTTTAGAGACCCCTGCTCTAGACGAAAAAATGATGAACGAATATGTTGTTAAATTAGCAGAAATTCTGATGTAGCTGACACTGCATCGGCATTTTTTAAAATAAATTTACTATTTGACAGAAAAGGGCGAATACTAACTTGGATTTGTAAAAGTTCAAAGACAAGATACTTGTGTATAGAAAAACACACGTCTCAAAGAAATCGTTTCATTTAACATCAATACGCGTAGTAGTTGAGAACTGTTTTTGCTACTACTAGGCAGATAATCTAAGTGTTCAAATAAGACTTATAACGGTTCCTTTAAAGAAAAAAAAATTGAGAAAATAAAAGCCCAAATCATGGAAATATTCCATTGATTTGTTTTTGATCGTATATACTTAAAAGACAGCATTCAACGAATAAAGGGAGAAAATTTAATTTTGGTGCGACATCAGACGAAAAAAGGGGGTGGGGATTAGTTTTGGGATTAAGCTAATCACGTCATGAAGCGCAGTGAGAGCTGGAGTGGGGTAGATGTAATCCACTCGTGTTTGTATTGTCATATGTCACAAAGATAGACATAATCCACTCAGTGTTTAAATTGTCATATGTCACATAGATAGACATAATCCACTCAGAGTTTGTATTGTTATATGTCACATGGTTGGCTTTCCTTATGTCTCGTGAGACGACAGAAGTTTCTGTGCTCCTGTGGGATCCTCGCTCGTGGCCCTGCAGCTTCTGTTGTGGCTGTACATGTTGTTGTTAGTCCGTCGATTCGACGAAGACCACTCTAGTCATCCGAGGGTTGCTGGGACTGGCTTTGTTTGTGCGTGCGCAGATGGCGGATGAGGCCGATCCTTGCACGGAAGGCTCGGGAACAGAAGGGACAAGGGACGAGTGGGACATCTCCAGGATGGTTGACTGCACGGTCCTTTGGGGCTTGCTTCTTCTTTTCTGCGGAGGTGATCCGGTTTGCCTCGCATGACCTGGCACCTTCGTGGATGGAAGAACGCCAGGTGGAACGATCCATTTCAGCAAGTTCCCACGTGTCTGGGTTGATGGCAAACGCTTTCAGTGAGGCTTTCAGTGTGTCTTTGTAGCGTTTCTTTTGCCCACCGTGGGACCGCTAGCCATGCTGGAGCTCGCCATAGAAGAGTCTCTTTGGCAGTCTCTCGTCTGGCATTCGAACCATGTGCCCTTCCCAACGAAGGTGGGACTGCATCAGGAGCGTGAATATGCTGGGGAGACCTGCCTTGGTCAGTACCACTGTGTCTGGTATGTTATCCTGCCACTTTATGCCGAGGATCTTCCTGAGGCTTGTTGAATGAAAGTGGTTAAGCTTCCTAGCTTGGCGCTGATACACAGTCCATGTTTAACACGCATATAGCAGTGTGGGGAGCACCACCGCCCTGTACACTTTCAGCTTGGTCTGGATGGTAATGCCTCTTCTGTTCCAGACATTTGGGTACAACCTGCCAAGAGTGGAGCTGGCTCTGGCAATTCTGACGCTCACTTCGTCATCGATGGTGACATTTGTGGCTGTACAAGCCCACTCGCGAATGACAGCCTTTGCCGCACTTCTGACACTGAAAGGCACAACCTGGGGTTATCTGATTAGCTCTCCTTTTCCTCTTTTGGCGATCCGCGTCTGCGACCTGCCGCAGGTCTCTTTCTCCTGCTTCTAGCCCGGCAGTCAACGCCTGTCTCCATCTGTGTCTGTCCCCAGCGAGTTCCTTGCAGCCATTTATGTCGATGCCAATAGATTTGAGGTCCCTCTTGCAGACATCTTTGAAACGGAGGTGAGGCCGGCCTGTAGTCCTCTTTCCTTTTGGCTAGCTCAGAGTAGAGGATGTCCTTTGGGATTCTGCCATCCTCCAATCTGCGAACA
Organism: Ampullaceana balthica; assembly: GCA_944989445.1. NCBI lineage: Eukaryota > Metazoa > Mollusca > Gastropoda > Lymnaeidae > Ampullaceana > Ampullaceana balthica. The sequence continues at coordinate 794,647 of CALYLW010000233.1, read as the reverse complement.
TGTCCCAACCATCTGAGCTGACGCTGGTGGAGAAGAATTGTCATACTTTGTATATTGGCCTGTTTTAGCACCTCATTGTTGGTGACATGGTCCTGCCAGGCGATTCCCAGGATGCGCCGGAGACAGCGCATGTGGAAAGCACTCAATCTCCTTTCTTGCCTGGAGTATAGGGTCCAGGATTCTCTGACATAAAGGAGGGTGCTTAACACACATGCTCGGTACACAAAGATAGACATAATCCACTCAGTGTTTGTATTGTCATATGTCACATAGATAGACATAATCCACTCAGTGTTTAAATTTGCATATGCCACATAGATAGACATAATCCAATCAGTGTTTGAATTGTCATATGTCACATAGATAGACATAATCCACTCATAGTTTGTATTGTCATATGTCACATAGATAGACGTAATCCACTCAGTGTTGTATTGTCATATGTCACATAGATAGACATAATCCACTCAGTGTTGTATTGTCATATGTCACATAGATAGACGTAATGCAATCAGTGTTTGTATTGTCATATGTCACATAGATAGACATAATCCACTCAGTGTTTGTATTGTGATATGTCACATAGAGCAGGAGTTTACCAAACGGTTTTTAAAATAAGCTTTTTATACTCTGCCTATTTTCGTTTGCGTAAAACAGATTTCTGACGATTTTTCTTTCGTGCATATTGCATGACGCAATGGTCTTCAATATTACGCAAAATATATAGTTTTCAGTGCCCATAATAATTAATATTACTACCCTATATTTCTAGTATTTATTTCCCAAAATAACCAGTGTTGTTACCCTAAATATCCAGCATCTTTTCCAATGTCTGGAAATATTGTACATATCTTATCTTCTTATCTTATCTTATCTATACAGACGCTCCTTCTATGCAGAAGATATTTGCGTCCACAGACCATGACAGATGATCTGTTTGGCAAGTGATGCAGCGTTCACAGGCCACGGCTTTGTGGGTTCCACGCATTACCCAGCCGCCTAACTACATGTAGTGTTAGGTACCCATTCGGAGCGGGGTGACTCATATCCAGAAATAATACCCAAAAAAACGAAATTCACAACGATAATGTCCAACATGGTTACCTGTATTACCATAAATGTGCAGCAATATCAACCAAAACCTTCAGCGATATTAACCAAGTTTGCGTTATTACCTACAATTTTTCCGTAGAAGTCTACGAAATGCCAAGGAATATGTTTTATTTGCCAACGTGCGTCTGCTATAGTTTGCACAACCTATGGGATAACGTTAAGTTCGGAACAAAGTCAAAACGCTGTTAAACTTTCCAATTTCCTAATTGAATAATATTCTATAGACAACTTACAGTCACGACGACAAAACGATTCTATTCGCTTTAAATCTCCGAGTACACTAGGAATACGTTTTCCAAAACCTTCGACCACCGACATCGTCATCAAACTACACTTTATTACTTTAAGTCATTGATATCCATATTAAAAACTCCGACATTACACAAGAACCTGTGTGCTATGCCTCCTCTTTTTGTGTGTGTGTATGCGGAAACGTTGCCAGAAAATTTCAATGAATCGACGTATCTCCCCCGCCCCCCCCCCGCCTCCCTCCATTTCAAAACAGGTGCTCACTTAGTCTATCAGTATAGCTCAACTCCCAGCTACCCGCCCCCCCACCACCACCCCCACCCATACCTTTCACCTCATCCACCCTTCTAGCAATGCTAAGCCTCGGTTTCTAAGCCCGTGTAAAACGAACGTGAGTTGTGTATCTACCTACGTCCCACATTTTTACTTGTGGTGTTGTCTGAGACGGGGGTAAGGGAAAAGCTTGTCCCGAAGTCGAGCGTTATGGAATTTATTGGGGTTTTTTGTCTTCTTAATAAAAAAAATTTTTGAAAGTGATATAACTTTTAAAATAAGTAGCCGCGTATGTTCTAACGTTAAATCGCATTTCTTGCAAAAATTTATGAAAAATTATTGTTAGTGAAACGTTTGTGAGAAAGTGAACCCAAGTGAGGAGACACGAATTCCAGGATATAACAAGAAGAATCGGGAGACAACTTTGACTTTCGGAAAATTCAATTTTACGGATTTTTTTATGGTATGTGCTGTGTTTATAATCCCGCGTTGAGGTGTGTAATCACTTTGAATTGAACCCAAAAGGGGGTGAAGTGGGTAAAATGTGTTCATGGGTTTTTGTGATTCACGTTCATGGCTCACTACGAACACCGTATTTTGTGGTTCACGTTCATGGCTCACTACGAACACCGTATATTGTGGTTCACGTTCATGGCTCACTACGAACACCGTATTTTGTGGTTCACGTTCATGGCTCACTTCGAACACCGTATTTTGTGGTTCACGTTCATGGCTCACTACGAACACCGTATTTTGTGGTTCACGTTCATGGCTCACTACGAACACCGTATTTTGTGGTTCACGTTCATGGCTCACTACGAACACCGTATATTGTGGTTCACGTTCATGGCTCACTACGAACACCGTATATTGTGGTTCACGTTCATGGCTCACTACGAACACCGTATTTTGTGGTTCACGTTCATGGCTCACTACGAACACCGTATATTGTGGTTCACGTTCATGGCTCACTACGAACACCGTATATTGTGGTTCACGTTCATGGCTCACTACGAACACCGTATTTTGTGGTTCACGTTCATGGCTCACTACCAATAACATATTTTGTTGTCATGCACGTTCATGGCTCACTACGAACACCGTATTTTAATTCTGGAGGTCAGTGGGAGTTTCGGGTAATTGCTCATCAGATTCGATTAAATGATTCGCGGCCACGCTGTCGGTGACTGGGGTGCTGCTACGTAGTTAATTTTTAGGTTTTTCGGTGGTGTTTTCTAGCGAATAGCGTGTACTAATCTTTTGCTCGTTTATTATATTTGTAAAACGGAAATCGGATGTTAAAAACAAATTGAATGAAAATAGTTGTGTTTCGAAAGTATAAGTCTTGTAAAGACATTACGGACATATACAAAAAGCCTTATCCTGGATATCCAGATAGACCGATTTCAGTAAGATATTAATAGAAATATCCGGGTATTCTGTGAGGACATGACTCAAGAGATCGTGGTCAGTTCTAAGTTAATTTGTGGTAGCTTACTGGGCTTGACCACGTTTAAAACATGTTTTCATCTTTATTATAGCAAAGTAATATTCAAACGCAACGCAACTGTCCATTGTTTTGATGCTTAAAAACCCCATTCAAATACGAAACCATTGTTTGAAAGAGGTAATGTTATCTTATCATATCTTATCTGTAACAGACGCTCCTTCTATACAAAAGATTATTGCCTCCAACGCAAGAAATATGAAGTTTTCTTGTCTTAGAGATGACAAACCCTTAAATATTGGCGTGATTCCTAAAAGTGTCCGAGATGTTTTTATTAAATTCTCCGACCGATTATCAATAAAACTTGTCAGATTCATTTCAAACTTAAGTTGACCACTCGTCCACTCGTGTCTGGATGGTTTGACCACACGTCCACTCTGTAACCTCTTTGGTATGTTTTTACTTATTAATATATCTTGTAGGTGTTCTCTCAATACATAACCTTGCATACAATACTCCTCTGAAGAATTGGTTTCAATAAAACAACTTTAATATCTACACTATGCATGTGACATATAATTTGAGGTTATACAACGTGGAATACTCAGGCACACCTCCGCCATGACACCAGAATTCTCCAACACTCTGACAATAATCTCGAACCTTCTTCCCGCCTTTCACTCACGTGACCTCTCCGTCATCCAACTCGTGATTCAACCGTGACACACTCGTGTCTGGGTGGTTTGACCACATGTCCACTCATGTCTGGGTGGTTTGACCACACGCCCGCTCGTGTTTGGGTGGTTTGCATTAGATATACACAATCTATAACTCAGCCTAGATATGGACATTTTATAACTCAGTCTAGATATTGACATTTTATAACTCAGTCTAGATATACACATTCTATAACTCAGTCTAGATATACACATTCTATAACTCAGCCTAGATATGGAAATTTTATAACTCAGTCTATATATACACATTCTATAACTCAGTCTAGATATACACATTATATAACTCAGTCTAGATATGCACATTCTATAACTCAGTCTAGATATACACATTCTATAACTCAGTCTAGATACACACATTCTATAACTCAGTCTCGATATACACATTCTATACCTCAGTCTAGATATGCACATTCTATAACTCAGTCTAGATATACACATTCTATAACTCAGTCTAGATATGCACATTCTATAACTCAGTCTAGATATACACATTCTATAACTCAGTCTAGATATGCACATTCTATAACTCAGTCTAGATATACACATTCTATATATACACATTCTATAACTCAGTCTAGATATACAAATTCTATAACTAAGTCTAGATATACACATTCTATAACTCAGTCTAGATATACACATTCTATAACTCAGTCTAGATATACACATTCTATAACTCAGTCTAGATATTGACATTTTATAACTCAGTCTAGATATACACATTCTATAACTCAGTCTAGATGTACACATTCTATAACTCAGTCTAGATATTGACATTTTATAACTCAGTCTAGATATACACATTCTATAACTCAGCCTAGATATACACATTCTATAACTCAGCCTAGATATATACATTCTATAACTCAGCCTAGATATGGAAATTTCATAACTCAGTCTAGATATACACATTTTATATATAACTTAACTTATAGCACATTCAAGCTATAAATCAAACCAATCTGCACACAACCCAAGAACAATTTAAGTCAGTGATTGATTTCAATCCATTACAAACAATACATCGTCTCCTAAGTCACTTACACTCCAAAATTTCAATTTTTCTTAAACCCAAAGAATTGAATGACCCTAACATCTACTGACTATATTTTGTTACGTCACTCTCTCCTCATACAAGCGTTTGTCATACTCACCTGTCGACTAGGTTTATCATTGTTTCTCTAGTGTTTTTTGTTTCGTTTTTGAATATAGGTTAATGAACTCCAACCCTCTTTATCAAACTGAATTAAGATACAATTTTATTTAACGAGATGTCAATTTTTATTTTAAAGAAATCATTTTTTTTTAAATTTTCATAATCAACAACATACTTGCTCGCAATATTCGCCAGTTGTTTTTGATGTACGTTTGTAAAAACAAAGAATGCCACGGGCAATCTTCGAGATCTTTGTTAGCACAACAATCTACTTGTCCCTCTCGGAGTTGCAGTTAAATAGACAAACTCAAGGCAAATGTTCGCTGTATGGGAGCCATTAGGACGCTCTGCTTCAAGAATTTGTAAACACCGACCCCAGCAGAGTGGTAGAGCAAAGGAAGAGGAGCCTGTTTATCCTTGTCCCTGCGCCACCAGCTGCGCAGAAAACCGGTCCCGGGTACCCGTCGAGTTCATGAACAGAGCCGATCATTTATCCCCGAAGGTTTGACTTCAACTTGTGCGTAGTTCAACTGGTTTGGAGGGAAAAACTCTCTCTAACCAATGGTTAACTGATACCTCATATAGCTCCCTCTCTCCCGCCCTATCTCCCCTCTCTCCCCCCTCCCTCCTCCCTCTCTCCCTCTCTCCCCCTCCCTCTCTCCCTCTCTCCCTCCCTCCCTCCCTCTCTCACTCCCTCTCTCCCTCCCCTCTCATGATCCCTCTGAACGCAAATACACTACCCCTCATAACCTAACAAATCCAAACTCTCCCACTGCTTTATAATAAAGAAACTCACCCGATTCCCTTTCCCGTTTTTCTCTATTTCCCTCGCAACCTCCCCTTATTGCTCTCTTTCTCTCTCTATCGCCTCCTTATCCCTCCGAACACAACTGTCCTTCCTACAAATGAACTTTTCACTCTCTCCTCTCACTATAACTCCCCCCTTTCTCTCCCCCCACACCCTATATCCCTGCCTCACCCTCATGCCTCCTGATCTATACAAATCCAACTCTCTCCTTTCCCCCTTGTCTTCCAACACCACACTCATCTATTAAATCCATTTATCGCCATCTACCAAAACTACAACTCGCATTCCAAGAAAATTAGTATTCTACGAAACCAAAGTTCGTATTCCATGATAACATGACTTTCCCCTGCATGTCTTTCCTTGATTCAAATCATACAAATCTCTCTGATTCCCATAATTATTTTATAGTAAAACGCCTTTCCCTACCTACACAAAGCTCCCCCCCCCTAACTAATTATTTTGCCATTATCCATCAAACCTATTTGCCATAGTCCCTAACCCTAAACCCGGCGCATAATCTCGTTTAACTGGGAGATCTCTATTAAAAAATATGTTCTGGGTATTTTTATTATAAAAAAATGTTTTTACTAAAAAAATTTAATGACATGGAAAAGTGATTTTTTTTAAAAAATTGTGATTCTGTTTTTGAAGTCTTAACATAGTTACGGACCACTGGTGCGTCACGAACCTATGAAAATCTTTTCGTGGGTCTCACTATAGGTATATTTCTTATAGACATGTGGCTTTCCGTTTTAGAAGGACACCAGTTGCTTGTCCATGGCATACAACGTAGACCATGGCTGTTTTCAATGGGGGCCTCACCTCCTTGTCTTTCATCATCTCAGTCGTTCGCGGGTGGGCCGGAAAAACAAAAGTGACAAATGACACACTTCCCGTGATGCCGTCGAGCTGAAATTTTGCAAATAGACTTGTGTCACCTAACAATGCATCGTGTCAAAATTTCAGATCGATCGAATGTACCGTAATTAAGTTAATGCATTTTAGTTTATCTCTATATAACTGTATGTAGCGGCCTGCTTTTGTTTAAATTCACGTGTCACGCTTTCAGTCCAGCCATCCGTGACCACTCCTGCCCCCCGGCCCCATTTTACAGCAAAGGGGAGTTAAGTCAGTTTCAGTTTGTAAATCTTTGTCACGTTTGAACATTATCAATACTTTTAGTTATGTTTCATATATAAGGGATTTATAGTGAAAAACTTTGTTTTCACGGGGTTGTTTAATGTATGGTTGCTTAGGGGATTGCTTTAGTCGTCATTTGCATCGTTTTTAGTGTGGTTAAGTCTTCGCATGAGTTGTTTTTTTTTCTTTTACTGGACCTCGGTCCTGGTACGTAACTCCCAATTATTTATTTTGGGTCGTCTGCCAAAACGGTCGACGGCTGCTATTGTAAACGACGGCTGGTGTATGTTTATTGATGGCAAGTGAGCGTTTAAACTTGGCGAGGTCCGGTCAACTCGAGTAGTGCGCTGTTTCTCGCGTCGGTGCCCCGCGGGGATTTTGAAAGTTTAAACCGAATTATTTAAACCGCTTTTAAACGAAAATGATTTTATGTTTCTTTTGTTGTCATTGTTAAAATTAAATTCAGTGTTTATTATTTTATTGGTTAAAATTTGAAATACGTTCACCGATTACTAAAGAATATTAATGGAACAGAATGTTTGCAGAAATAGGACTAAATAAATAATTAGAGACTAAGTGATGTGAGGGTAATTGCCTTGCTTACAGGGTAAATAACTGGAGGGTGCATGGAAAGAGTTATTGACTGACTGGATAGGTCAATTACTGATAAGAAAGCCGTTAACTTTCAGAGGATAACTAATTAAAAACAGATTGACTATCTGAGAAACATGAATCTTTTTGTGCGGCCAACCGACTTTTCAAATATTAATTTGTTGAGCAATTTTAATTGGTGAATGGATTAAAATGAAAATGTGAGGGGCCTTTCATAAAATATAATATAAGAAAATTAAATACGTTACTCTAGGACTCTAGAATTCTAGGACTCTGAGACGCTAGAACTCTAGGACTTACTGAGATACTTCTTATAACAGTTTTGTTTGTTATTGAGATTCTCTTTAACCGGAAATGAAAAATTCATTTAAACAAAGTGTAAGAAGTATGGATATAAATATGCATTCAGCATGTTATTGTTATTTTGCTGCAAGACAAGAATTTTACCGAAAGATTTCCTAGTTGATAATCAGTGATGAAGTTTGTACTTTGATCCTGTTTTTTTTACAGAAGTTCTGAAATTTTTTAACGCGTTTATATATTTGAAATGTCTGTAACGCTTGATCCTGCAACTCCTCCTGAACCATACCAGATAGAGGGTTCGGGTCTTTGCAAATATGTTGAGGAGTTCTCAAGGATGTGCAAGGGCCAAAAAAAAATACCGAAAAGGTTTAAAGGATTTCCTGGAAAATTTAAAAAAACCAAAAATTATAAATATTTTGTCAATTTCTCGTGAACGATAACAGCTATCGGGTTGAAACAAATGCCAAACGACAGCTCATTAATATTTAGAACAATGTTGGAGATGGAATTTTTGAAGCATGACTTTTAATGTAATCTAGAACATAGTTAATTGGGTTTTCCCGCTTTGCGAATGCTTACGTTAGATTGTTGCTGGGTGCGCATTAAAGTGACACATTATTGGTGTGATGTAGCGTGAGGGGATATGACGTCATTTTGTGTTTACTTTTAGTATATTTTTTGTTTGTTTTTTGTGTCCCATAACCTCGTGGTCTTAGGGGGTTACAATGTTTCCATTATATTTTTCTCGGGGCTCGGTAGACCTTGGCGGCGCCCATCTCCTCTCCAGCTAAGCGGAGGACTTTTTAGCGATAGTCATTCATCAACATTTTATTGTGGCTTTAACGTGGGCTCGATCCCACGCACCTCAGCTTTTGATGCGAGTGCACTATTGACTTCGCTATCCAGCCGCCATTTAGAATTACTGAAATGACTTTTAATGTAATCTAGAATTATTCCCTTTGAATAAAAAAATCGGAAATTCTTTGTTGGAAATTTCATTTAAATACTCATTCGAGTTTTTATTACTTGTTTATAGTTATTGGGACATAAATAAACAAGTGTAAATTAGACATCCGTCTATTAGACAAGGCTAAAGTAGACATCACAAAGTTGGAGAAGGGTAAAGTAGACATTAGTAAATTTGAGGAAGATGAAGTAAATATAATATAATTTAATTGGACATTTGTAAAGCAGATTTCAGTCAAATTGATATGGGTAACATATACACGACCTGATTTGAAATTCAGAGCGTAGATATTAGTCAATTTTACGTGGGGGAAAAGATATCTGTTGATAGAACTCTGACAGAAAATATCAAGGGTGAAAGTTGGATCCTATAAAAGAGTTTAAATCTCGCTATTACCAAAATGTTTCAGGGCATTGGTGTTATGGGGTCAGGTTGTTTATGAGGTTTTAAAATATGACCCTGTTGTAACGAACATTGCTTTTTGAAATTGAAGAATCTTATATTATAAAGATGAAAGTTTATTGTTTGTTTGTTTCTTTGTTACCCATATAAATCCACACCTTTTGGACCTAGGGTGCTGAAATTTTGCATGTGACCCTCATTTGACCCGGGACAGGTCATAGGATGTGTTTCAACCCCCAGGTGACCATATTGGCTTATAGCTGGTATTACTAATGACAATTCAAAGTTATTTGTTGCAGAATTATTATTTTTTCATTAGGCAGGGTAACTTTCTGCTGAAATTGGGTAAGAAACTTTAATAAATCAATTAGTAATCGTTAATTAATTATTTTTCCCGTAACCTCAGAACAATTATTTACCAGTACACGTTGGAGACAATTGATACCTTACCTGTACCTGCGATTAGAACTTCCAAACGGTGTGTGGAGATCAAAAAATGTTTTTATTGAGATTGTCTCAGTTTTAAGCCATGTCCACTGAACGATGTGAGCATGCTACAAATAAGACAATGGGATTAAGTGTCAACAAGCCTTAGTTGAACTTCTCAATGCTGTTGTTAGCCATGGCAGCGGTATTGTCGTACGTTTGACCTCAACCCCGATCTTATGTATAACCATCCCCCCCCCCATGGCTTGACATGGTATATGTTTTATTACGTTACAAACTGTTCTGTGTTTATCCATATATTTCTCTAGTTGTTTTTTATAAGTAAAGCGTGATAAGACCAGCCCTAGGTTTGCTAATCGCTTCACAGAAGTTAACATTTAATTAGTTTGAATAAGGAACGATCCCTATTTAAATTGGAACGCGGTGGTCGAGTGTCAGCGCGCTCGACTGGCGTACATCGGTTCGAATCCATGTGAAGACGAGGATTTGTTCCCGGGGCCTAGGGCGTCCCTGAGTCACACAGCTCCGAATGGGTACCTAAAGCTAGTTAGGCGGCTGGGTAATACGTGGTACCCACAAAGCCGTGGCCTGTGAACGCTGCATCACTTGCCAACATACATCTGTCGTGGTCTGTGGACGCAATTATCTTCTGCATAGAAGGAGCGTCTGTATAGATAAGATAAGAGAGAAGATAATTACGTCATATTTAATGCCTATTTTGTAAAAAGTTAACCAGCAGACGACATTCAATGAAGAAGTCTAAAATGCCGTAACATGTTATGGTCCAAAAATGTTTACGAAAAGATTTCTTGACTAGAATTTAGACTTTCGACGGACTAAATGATGTAATAGAAAAAAAATATGATGCGACAGCTTCTTGTAAGCGCCATACGTGTTTTGATCTTTTCCATTAGTTTTTAACATTATCAAGGTGAAATTTTTTCTGACACAGTATCATATCGGATAGCTCACCAACAGCAAACAAAACCAAAAATAAATAAAAAATGAATTGTTTTTCCAATCTTCCTCTGTCGCTGATAGTTTCTTACTCCAGCCCCCCCCCCAAAATAAAACAACAAAACCATGACATATATATATCAAATATCACTATTTATTTCATCTATCTCGGGGCTACGACAGTGTTTTCATCTATTTCCTGGTTGTCTGGTTTATGTACGTGTCGGGCTACTGCGGTTTTTGATTTGTTGTTGGTTTTTTTAAACGAAACTAAGAGAATAGATAAAAATGTTCTATTGATATTTTTCTCTGGACTATGTTCGTGTATTATCCGACGCTGAATGCATTTATTCCAAGTAATCTGAGTGGCCGTGTCAATTCCTGTCAGCTGCTAACTCTCTGAATATTTCAAATAATGAGACTGGTGCCAGGCTGACAAACAAAAACATCATCTCTTTACTGCAGGTTGATTCGCTCGCCCTGTGCAAAGTAGACAGAGTTTTGTAAGGCCAGAGCTCAGTAGCTGAGCTCAATGCATGTCCATTTGATCAACATACGACCTCTTCTTTAAAAAAAAATATAGTAAAAAACTACAGCAACTAAATTTTGACAGAGAACCAGATTCCAGGTCTCAGATCTACGCGCCAAGTTGAAGGTCGGAGCAGTGCAGCACTTTTAAATGTGCAACCTAGCGACAGTAGTGTTGAGGTTAAATTAATGTTAGATATTCAACATTGTCACAGCAATGTCAAATTTAAAGTCAGATTAGATATTAGATAATGGCATAGCAATGTAAAAGTCACAGGCATATTTAAGATGCAACAGAGGCACAGCAAGGTAAAAGTTAAAGCAATGATTTTATAAAAAATTCCCAATTCGTACAAATTGACCACTAACTATGGTGAAGAAAGAGAGGTGGAAAACATATTGATCTTGCGTCACGTCGAGTGTAGACGCCAGTTCTAACACCTGGACTTACCTGGAGGGTCTATTTCTTAGGGGTCTCTCGGGAGAAACGGTTAGGCGAGTGTAGACTCATCATGCGGAAGTAGACCGCACGTGACGAGGAGCCGACGAGGGAAAACAAATAAACCGAGTGTTCAATTCAACAATCTTTAAGACCAGCCGACGAGTTGCCAGATGTGGCCAGGAGTTGGGTCGAAGTTCCATCAGACTGGATGTTAATCGCTGGGCGTCCTGGCCTTCCAGTGTGTTCGCAAAGCAGTTTGTCCTTCTCGACCCTGTTCGGCCTAATCGCCACTAGTTGGCTGTCCTTGTCTCGCTCGTTGAGTCTTGTTCTTTAAATGAGTTGTTGTCGCCAGTCGCCATGTAGGGGCACCGTGGCATTAACAAATGGAAGCGCTCCCGGCTGGCGTACCGAGCGTCACGGGTTCGAATCTCCGAGATGGCAGGGACTTGTTCCCGTGGCTAAAGGTGTCCCTGAGTCCGCCCATCTTACGCAATGGCTACAGTAACTTGTGAACACTGCTTCCTTTACCCCGATTGGCCAGCATTGTCTGAAAGGGGAACTTAACTTTTATATATATTTTTAAATCCCTTATATTAACTTCACGTCTGTCTCTCTCTCTCTCTCTCTCTCTCTCTCTCTCTCTCTCTCTCGTCTCTCTCTCTCTCTCTCTCTCTCTCTCTCTCTCTTTCTCTCTCTCTCTCTGTCTGTCATGGGTTCGCGTCGGGTGGAAAAACAAAAGTAAAAACTGACACACTTCCCGTGAAGCTATCGAGCTGAAATTTTGGCATACACACTTGTGTCACGTAACAATGCATTGTATCGAAATTTCAGATCGATCGAATTTACCGTATTTAAATTAATACACTTTTAGTTTATATCCATGTAACTCTTATGTCGCCGCCTGCTATTGTTCACCTCCACGTGTCGCTGGAGATCAGTCCAGCCATCGATGACCATCCCCCCCCCCGTTTTACAGCAAGGGGAGTTTAGTCACGCTCAGTCTGTAAATGTTTGTGGCGCGGTGCATATTATATTAAACATGATCAATACTTTTAGTTCTGTCTCATATATAAGGGATTTATAGTCAAAAACTTTGTTTTTAATTCCTTTATATTATCTTCAAAATCTTGTCGTGATCTCTATCTCTGTCGTGGTCTCTGTCATGATCTCTGTCGTTCGCGGGCGGGCTGAAAAATAAAAGTAAAAAATGACCCTTGATGCCATCGAGCTGATCTTTTGCACATAGAGTCGTGTCACCTAACAATGCATCGTATAACAATTTCAGATCGATCGAATGTACCGTATAAATGCACTTTTAGTTTATCTCTATATAACTATAGGTAATTCAATTTTACAGTTTGTTATTGTTCGGCGTCCCGTGCCGCTTGAGTCGTTCACGCATGCCATCGGTGACCACACCTCCCCTCCCCCCCCCCGGGGGGTTTTACAGCAAAGGCGAATTAACTCGGTTTCAGTCTGTAAATGTCGCCTTGAGTTATGTCTCATATATAACGGATTTATAGTGAAAAACTTAGTTTTTACGGGGTTGTTTAAATTTGTCTTCATGTGGCTGACATTATTTGTATTTCTGAGAATCTTTCTACCAAGAAGTATTGCTTGATGTGAACCAAATATTTTTTTCTAAAGATTTCTTTAAATTTGTTCTTTAAAGAAGAATAACTGAGTTAAGATTTATAAGACAAAATAACTAATTAACATTGTCAAAGGGCGGTATTGTCCCCGTTAATGAACATCTCCAATTATTAATGATGTCTATCACCATGGTTGAGGACGTGATAACTTCTGTACAGAAGGACAGTATGCAATAGATAAGATGTGACATAACAATTTTTCAAGAAAAAGCCGTTAACCGACTGCGTTTTTATTTCAATTAAAATTAAATTATTCGCAAGCCGACCTTTTTTTGGACAAAATCTAAGGGAAAAAGTTAAGGGGTCGGCTTACGAGCGGGTCATTAACGTATTTCTGCATGGATATTGAATATCGGTGTTTTTATTGTAGAACAGCAAGGTCCTTTTCTACATTCTCCAAGATTCGACTGCTCTACCAGAAGCTATAAAATACATTGTTAAACATTTGCACTTACCTTATTTAATCATTTTATTTATTTTTGTGAAAGTTTTAATAAATTGTTATATAAATTTTGTTTTCAACAACGAATTTTAATGTACGCGCTTTCGTCACTCTTTATCAAAGATTTTTTGTTTTAAATACCGGTAACTCTTGCCTAACAAAGAGCACAAAGACAAAGATAGGTAGTACAAATTATGCAATCATAATGACCGATTTAGCTTGTATTTTTTTTTAAAAATGTGTACTATTTTGTTTACGCTGTACTATTATTTTTGGGGGTCGGCTTGCGAGCGTGTTATACATTTTTAATACTTTTCTCTTCCAAAAGTGTGTGTGTGTCGGCTTATGTACGAACGGGCTATAGAATGAGTATATACGGTCATTTATCTTATTCTATTTGTATGCTTGGAAAAGTTACTCCCTTATTGATGGCCTTGATACCAACTTTGGTGTTTATGGGTATTGGTTTCAATGGGGCATCCGTGTGGGTATTGGTTTCAATGGGGCATTTGTGTATGTAAACAAAGACATATTTCACACACTTCACCCAAAGCAAACCAAAGAGGCAATAAAAAGTCACTCAATCAGTGATACTACTGATACACGTCTGTGGAGATAGTAAACAGATGCATGCAGTACAGTAGTGATTGAGTCCATACATATAGTAAACAGATCCATGCAGTACAGTAGTGATTAAATGTGTGGATAGATTAGGCAGATCCATGCATTGAATTAGTGATACAATCCGTGGATGTAGTAAACAGATCCATGCATTTCACTAGTGATACAATCCATGGATGTAGTAAACGGACGCTTGCAGGAGGCCAAACCAAGAGCTGCACGTCGCCGCTCGGAAGCCCTGCCATTTCTAAACAAGATAAAGTTGAGGGAGCTAATGGGTTTTAAAAACCAACGATCACAAAGAGAAGTTGTGGTTCTTGAATATTTTACCTCAGTCAATACTTTCTCTATTCCGCTATTTATTTCATAACATAATAACAGGTTATAATTGCAATTATTATCTGATTGTTATTTGAAGTACCGAGTTGGCCTAACTCACTGATTTCTGCCTTCTCTCAGCCACTTAGCGTATCGGATGTTGAATCTACAACATTTACTTTCCATCATCATATGACGACATTGCCATCAGCATCTGCCAACCGATTTGTCCCTCATACTTCCCCCTCCCCATAAATCCACACCACTCTCTTTATCCTCCTACCGATCAGTCCCTCCTCTAATCTACCCCACTCTACCCCCTCACGTATGTTTTTGCCTTTGATCTACTTTTAATTTTTTTCTACCCTGACGCACAAAGTTCGTCATCAATGACGTCACACGTCACTCTGGTGTTGTTTTCCCCCCCCCTCTCTCCCTCCCCTACCCTTTGTTTCACCGACTACTGCACCGACTCCACCTGGATAAACCACGCACCTGGAGCCTGGCAATGAAATCATCGCCATACTTTTTTGGTTGTTTTATTTGCTCACTCCCTTCTCATAGCGACGAAATGTGATGCATGTCTATTTAAAAATATAGTGGGGAGGAGGGGGTGGTAGGGGTAGGGGTCGCTCGTGTCTACTGTCATACCCTGCACGATGTGTCGGCGAGACGCGGCTCCCAGATCGAACCCATGCCATCAGATAAACGAAAGAGCGTTGCCCGAAACGGATTGGCAAGTAGAAAACAAAAACATTTTCTGACAAGATGCTCAGACTGCTAGTAATGCTGGCTTTCGAACAAGGCCGGATTAAACAGCGTGTTTTAAAATATGTCTCGTGAAGAGACGTCATTCCTGTAAATGGCTCTAACACATCAGAGCAGCTAAAACAACCAATGAATACATTGTTTGATCTTCTGACTGGGCGTGTTAAACCTACGGCCCGCGGCTCAGATGCGGCCCTTTGGACTGTTTGATCCGGCCCGCTAGATATTCCGGGAACTTCTTGATTATTTCTGCCCTGATATTTTCTAACTTTAAATTGTCAACTGTAAGATGCTTTATAAATGGAAGCTTGGTGCTAATAGTACTTAAGTCATAAATTACACATTGTGAGATAATCAATTTTTAAATATTTTTTGTCTATTTGATGATAGCATTTTTTTAATGCAGTTAATAAAATGAACCTAGTTACATTGTATTGTTTTTAAATTTATACTGTAGATTGATCTAAACTAGATGTTACACGTTCACTGTTCAGATTGAATTTGACAAAAATATGACAAACTTGTGACTTAAATACTTTTAGCACAAGGGTCTTCAATTTAAAAATTAAATCTGACCAATTCTAAAAGCCGCATACATGTAACCATCATCAAAGCTGATACGCATAGTGCTGTACTATTTATCCAGCAAATAAACTGGACTTTTGCTATAAACTTCTTGTAAAAAACAACTTTTGAGACGCCATATAGATAATTCAGATTCGTTACGTCAGACTATTTATTTATGGCAAACATGCCAAGCTTTTAGAGCATTTAAAAAAAATTATTTTTAGATAATGCAGAACAAGAAATATATTTTTTTTTCTCAATTTATTTCCTTGAAAATGTGTCAGCTATTCCCACGCAACAGCCTGTTCTAATATTAACACAAGTAAGGAATCCGAAAATGCTGAACGTTCGTTCACCCCAGGCTTGATTTCCCGATAATGAACTTTCACCTCAAAATCGATTTCCAAATAATGATCGTTAACCTCAAAATTGATTTCCAAATATGGAACTGTTTCCTAAAAACAATTTTCCCTTTAATGAACGTTCGCCTCTACATTGATTTCCAAACAATGAACAGTCATCTTAAAATTGATTTTCCTATGATTGATGTTCAAAATTGATTTCTAAAAAATTAACGTTCACCTAAAAATTAATTTCCAAATAAGGAACGTTCACCTCAAAATTGATTTTCCAATAATGAATGTTCACCCCAAAATTGATTTCTAAATAAGGAACTGTTACCTCAAAGTTGATTTCCCAAAACCTAACCAGAAAGACATACACATTTAAGACGAAGTAGTTTCCTGTACAGTAATACATTCAGTGCATTACGCCCATCCTTCAGCGCTCCCCCTCCCCCACCCCCGATACAGAAACTATCATCTGCTCTTTCATCCACACCCTCGCCTCACCTGTACTCCTCGTCATACGAGCTTATCACTATAAGCACTCGCGGGCATTGTTTCCACACACGTGTTTCACGGACCCCGATTGTTACACGTTCGGTGTGTATCGCTCTCCCCCGTTATGATAAGCGTATGTCGCTTCCACCCTGCTTCCGGTACGTCATATCAAGCCTGCATGTTACCTGCTACCGTGAGCATTTCTCGTTTAGCCTGAGTCGTCAATGACGTAAAAAGAAAGAAGAAGAAAACTTATGAAAACTCCCATGATTCCGCAGTCTCGCATGACAACGACTTGAAGTTGCTTTCATAAAGTTCAAATTTTTGTTTAAATATAGGTATTGATACTGTCAGAAATGAAAATTGAGCTATTCACAGTCCTCCAGAGACAAGTGTCCGACTCCACCCAGCTGACACTGCGCGCGCGCCTGTTACTGCTAATGCCGGGTACCTGGCCGTGGTAGGGACGCCTAAATCGTTTTAAGGTCTCACCGAATTGAAAGCACTCGACAGGCGTGCGCGGCAGATGAGCCGTGACCTTCCTGAAAATAGCGCGCGGGTTATTTTGGGTTGATCAATCCGCCTCGTGTCAACAAATAGTCCCCGGGGGGAGATCTGATGGCGGCTGATGCATAGGCGTATCCCACATTGGGGCTTTCTCTCCCACCCCCCACCCCTCCTACTTATTTCGGTAGCTTCAGAAATGGGTTCTCTTTGGATCGGGACTTCTTGACATTTTCACGACATAAGTCTGTTTCATTTTTACTGGAGATCGCGGTGTAAACAGGAAGCGGAACTTTTGACAATGCAGTGTGGGATTGATGCGTTTCCAAGAAATTTTTCTGAGGGTTTTTTTTTCTCAATCATAGTCATTTGTGCAGGAGCGCTTTAAGGGTAAAGATGAAAAGGGGAGATGGGTGGCGTATTTACTAGATTAAATAACACACGCCATTATCAATTATATAATTCTTAGGGTTTGCTTTGATTAGACTGCATTTACTCTCAGTATCTGTCGGTTCTACTGATGTTTGATTCGATCAGACAGCAGACACTGTCACCATTTGTCTTGTTTCTACTTTTTGTTGTAAGTATGGAATCTAAGATATTGTAACTTTTTTTTGGTCCAGAGCCGGCGAAGACATTTTTAGGTTCGGTGAAAATATTGAATTGTCGCCCTTTGGAAATTATGAAATGAGTTCGGGAAAGTAATGTTTTGCCTTTGGCGCCAGTTTGATGTTGAATTGTCGTACCCACCTTGAGCGGCAATGATATTGTCTTTTAGTGCTGATCTTTGTTTAATGAGACGACATATATTTCAACCGCTAGTCTTATCTATACTGATGTATGTTTTAAGTACAGACTACAGACACTGCCATCACTAGTTTATATATACTGCTGTATGTTTTAAAGTACAGACTACATATACTGCAATCACTAGTCTATCTATACTGCTGTATGTTTTAAGTACAGACTACAGAAATTGCCATCACTAGTTTATCTATACTGTTGTATGTTTTAAGTACAGACTAAAGAAACTGCCATCACTAGTTTATCTAAAGATTTTACTGATGTATGTTTTAAGTACAGACTACATATACTGCCATCACTAGTTTATCTATACTGATGTATGTTTTAAGTACAGACTTCATATACTGCAATCACTGGTTTATCTATACTGATGTATGTTTTAAGTAGACTACATGACTACAGACACTGCCATCACTAGTTTATCTATACTGATGTATGTTTTAAGTACAGACTACAGAAACTGCCATCACTAGTTTATCTATACTGATGTATGTTTTAATTACAGACTACAGAAACTGCCATCACTAGTTTATCTATACTGATGCATGTTTTAAGTACAGACTACAGAAACTGCCATCACTAGTGTATCTATACTGATGTATGTTTTAAGTCACCATTGGTCTGGTCTGTACTTCCCATTGGCTGTGATCCGTCCAGCTGACAAGATGTATTTTACAACTCCTATCTGAAAATCAAACTTGATTTACACTGTGTTTATCATCTGATATACAATTTTATTTACACCTCTAAGGGGCCGTCCATAAAGTACGTCACGCTCCAGAGGGGGAGGGGGTGTTAGAAAGTGTGACAGTTTGTGACAGGGGAGGGGGGTGTCCGGCCATGTGAGACGTCACGGTGTTTTATATTATATTTTAATTATTTTGTTAATTAAACAATTATTTTTGTTTGAAAGTGTGACGTACTTTAAGGGAAAAAGTTTCCGAGATTTGTTAGCTTGTGACAGATGGGAGGGGGGGGGGTAAAATTGTCAAAAATAGCTTGACATACTTTATGGAAAGCCCCTAAGATCAC
Source organism: Ampullaceana balthica (assembly GCA_944989445.1). NCBI lineage: Eukaryota > Metazoa > Mollusca > Gastropoda > Lymnaeidae > Ampullaceana > Ampullaceana balthica. The sequence continues at coordinate 775,516 of CALYLW010000233.1, read as the reverse complement.
TGATTGAATTGCGTGAAGGGGCCTCGTGTTAACCTTATCTTATCGATTCCTTGGCCAAGCGACATTTCTTATTAAAAACCTACTGTCATCAAAGAGACCCTAACATTTCTAGAACCGTCTCATTTGATCCTACAACCTGCCGGTAAATGCAAGCACCTCGTTAACCTCTCTTCCTAACCCCTCACACCCCACCTCCCCCCCCCACCTCTGCCTGTTACACCTTATGGCACTCGCTCCAGGAGATGGACCCACCGACCCCCTACAACCTTCCACTCTTACCGCTCGTCACAAGGAGACAATCATCCACCAATTTCTTGTTGACATTTCCCTTATCTGCCCTTCCTCGTGCCGAAAACTTAAGCCCTGGATGTGTGTTCGTTTCTTTATGAAGGTAAGATGTGAAAAATTGGTGCGCTTGTTTTCATTGGAGATCTTTAGTGGATTTATATAAGGGATGCCTGATATAGAGATGTCAGATATAGAGATGGCATATATAGAGATGTCAGATATAGAGATGTCGGATATAGAGATGTCAGATGTAGAGATGTCAGATATAGAGATGTCAGATGTAGAGATGTCAGATGTAGAGATGTCAGATGTAGAGATGTCAGATATAGAGATGTCGGATATAGAGATGTCAGATGTAGAGATGTCAGATGTAGAGATGTCAGATGTAGAGATGTCAGATGTAGAGATGTCAGATGTAGAGATGTCAGATGTAGAGATGTCGGATGTAGAGATGGCATATATAGAGATGTCAGATGTAGAGATGTCAGATGTAGAGATGTCAGATGTAGAGATGTCAGATGTAGAGATGTCAGATGTAGAGATGGCATATGTAGAGATGTCAGATATAGAGATGTCAGATGTAGAGATGTCAGATGTAGAGATGTCAGATGTAGAGATGTCAGATATAGAGGTGTCAGATATAGACATGTCAGATATAAGGATGTCAGATATAAGGATGTCAGATATAGAGATGTCAGATGTAGAGATGTCAGATGTAGAGATGTCAGATATAGAGATGTCAGATGTAGAGATGTCAGATGTAGAGATGTCAGATGTAGAGATGGTATATATAGAGATGTCAGATGTAGAGATGTCAGATATAGAGATTTCAGATGTAGAGATGTCAGATGTAGAGATGTCAGATATAGAGATGTCAGATGTAGAGATGTCAGATGTAGAGATGTCAGATGTAGAGATGTCAGGTATAGAGATGTCAGATATAGAGATGTCAGATATAGAGATGTCAGATCTAGAGATGTCAGATCGCAGATCTAGACGTTCCAGCTATTAAAGGTCCGTCTCCGCGGATCTCTGAGCTCATGTCCGTTGTCCCTAAATCTTCCTCCATGGATCTCTAAACGCATGACCACTGTCTCTACGTCTTACCTTTTGGATGTCTAAAGTCATTTCCGTTTTCTCTAAGTCTTCCTCTGTAAATCTCTAAGCTCATTTCCGTTGTCTCTAAACTCATTTGCACAAATTCTTCTTCCTTTCCGTACGACACTCTCCCTTCTTATACACCGCTCCGGCGCTTATCCTTGCCTCTTGGCCAGAGTAAAATAGTTGTTTTTTTTAACAAGGGTTTTTACCCTCGGAGCATCTGGGCAAGCTGAAGAACCTCTCAACCATTATTCTGCCCGTGGGGCATATACAGAGTGACAATTATAAAAATCGTCCATATTGATCTATAAATTAACCCAGATTTTATATTCGGCCTCTATATGAATTCGGTTTAAAGGGCAAGGGTACTGTTGGATTAAAACAATTTGAGAATGTCTTCCCCCACCCTCGGGTCTAATTGAGCCCTAGCCCCCCCCCCATCCCCTAAACCACAGACAACACTCTCCCCCTCGGGCACCAATTAAAGCCACGTGTGACGTCAGTACACACCCCTCGTTTACGGCCCAGTCGCTCCCAATTAGCTACTCTCTATATTGGTATTAATGTATACGGCCATACTCCGACTAGGACATGACTATAACTACAATGTAACTTGTTCGTTTTAGTGTAAATCGCTTATTTTTTTGGCGTTGTTGTCTCTAGACTATAGCTTGTATGTAAGAGTTTATTTAACCTACAGCTGGTGTAAATATTGTATCTACACTGTATACATTTATTATGTACATTATAAAGCTTTTGTATTTATCATATCTATCAGATTACTTTAGTAGCCTAGGGACAGCACTATTTGTTTTGCGTGGCGTTTTGTAATACAAATTGATCGGTTGGTTTATGAATGCTAGTTGCGCGTCCATCTGAGCAGGGTGGTTTAAAAAAAAACAGCTCGCGGCAGTTTTTTAAAAAAAAAGGATACCTACACAATTTTTTTTTGAAATATTCCTTGTAAAAAATTCAGCATCATTATCAAGGTGTCTGACTGTAAGATATTGCTAACAATGCGTGTTGTTTTGTTTGTTTGTTTGTTGTTGTTTTTTTTGGGTCGTATTATTAACGTTTGTATTTCCATGAATGAAATGACAGGTATATACCAACCATACCATAAAAAATGCAGTGAATTAAGTTTTTTTATTCAAACTTTAAAAAAAACCGATCCGCCAATAAGTTTCCCATTGATATCATCCGGCGGCATACTTATGGCCGACTGATAGGGCACATCAAACGTTACTCATGTCAAGTTCGAACCCGTCTTTATGTTAAATATAGTTTTCTGTGGGTTCTTTTGTTTTTTTCTTGTCAAAATCAAAACGATTTTTAATTCGCAACCGGGCGAAGAGGTTCATACTAGGGCTGTTAACGATTAATTTAAATTTAATCGTTAACTTTTGTTAAATTAACGATTAATTAAATCGTTAATTTCGATTAAAGCCAAAAATTAAAATTTATGATGTCATAACCAGCACTTATTAAACGTTATTGTTGAAAATCTAAATAACACTGGAATGTCTCCTTTATATGTCATCTTTTAACCAACTACGCAAAAAGGCAAGTGTGTTGACATTATTTGGTTCAAGTGATGAGCGGGTCTAATTGACAATATAACCAGCCGAGCTGAACAATCATTCACATGGAACTGAGGTAACTGGTATGCACAAAACGGTCTTGGCAAGGAATGACATTAGTGGATATCGGTGTTCATTAACTTTCCACCATTGTAGAGGGTTAATGGATTCGGGAATTTTCATCTCCATTTTGTAACGCAGTAATTTATCAGAAGAGTTGTCGTCATTTTCTGTCTCTGAGTCAGACTCCATTACTGTCATTAGCTTGATACGCTTTTCATTTGTTTTGATAAGAAGGCGAAGTGTTAGAACCATGGTAGGCAAACTTTATCAACATTTTGAACATTCCCGTAAGTTAATAGGTTAATACCAAAATGTTCGTGTAATCGTCGGGAAATTTGTTATTTATCGGCCACTATTTATTAATTATTTTTTTAAAACTTTTTATTTCAAATAATGTGTTTAGTGATGGGTCGATTAATCGTTAAAAATAATTTAATCGTTTAATTTTTTGAACGATTAATCGAGAAATTAATCGTTACTTTCCGCAGCCCTATTTCATACCGAATTATAAACAGTGGAAAATGAAAAACATAAATATTTATAAACTTTGTATAAAAGGGTCCATAACTAATAACAAGGACTTGGCAAAGAGGTCCGTAATAAGTTATGGACAGTGGAAAAGGAAGTCCATAACTAAAACAGTGGACAAATAAGGCCCAAACTAATTGTAAAGATCGTAAAAAAAGTCCAAAATAAATTATTAACTGTGGATAAGGAGGCAGGTGGTAGCCGGATACAAGCCTTTCACCACACTTAAATATTATTGTATTCATTTTAGACATAACAATACAGGAACATTATTAAACTACTCGATATTTATTAGGTGTATATTTCTACACCCTAATTCCACAATCTATACATTTTGTCCTCCCAAAATCAAAACTCTGTAATGGTGCAGACACAGCATTTTTTTTTCATTGGATGCAATGACAATTAATTTTATAATTCATTATAGGAGATCGCTTCATTAAAGTTGCACAAAGGTTTGTAAAGGGCTATTATTGTCTGAGACAGATTCTAGATTTATAAATACCTTTCTCATGGAGTTAAGTTCGATTTCCGGGAAAATGTTGTCTTTTTTAAAACTATTTTTATTTTTCCTGTTAATAGAAAAATGAAAAAAAACAGGCTCACTCGTGTTTGGTCTCTCAACCTGTGGTTGAAGGTATGTGCAGCACTATTTACCAACCTTTTCAGTTTTCTAATTATGCATTTCTTGTTATCCTTCCGTTATATTTTCAATTTATTTAGTTTTATCACGTAATTTCTCTTCTTAGCACAAAATGTGTTGAAATAGTTCCTTCCTTCCGTTTTCTAGGAACAAATAAAGTCCAGTGAAATAATGAATTTCGTATTTTCTTATTAAAGAGAAAGAATCCATTAATTGAATTCTCCAAGGGTCTGTGGTGTATAGCGTGAAGAAAAATTAACTGGTGGAACTCAACACCAACTGTGCTGCGTGAATAACGGAAGCGCGCCTTAAATAAACACATTCTTGCGGAGACAAAGTGGCATAGCTCAAAAGTTATTGGTCTAGTGTTTGGAAGATTACCATAAGGTTCAGCTCCTCAATCGGAGCTTAGCGGAAGTCAACGGACGTGAAAACGAAAGCGGAAGTGCGACATCGGATTACACGGAAGCGGAACACAAGTGTTCGTATGGTATGAGTTTCTTCTCAAACAAGGGCACAAATCACGGAATGACCGGAAGTTGCGACGAGGGGAGCGAGGTGTCAGGAATTAACAGAGATTCGGGCTCCATCAAAGTGAGTAGACGCATGACCTGTGATGGGGTCCTGTGATGGGGTCCTGTGATGGGGTCCTGTGATGGGGTCCTTTGATGGGGTCCTGTGATGGGGTCCTGTGATGGGGTCCTGTGATGGGGTCTTGTGATGGGGTCTTGTGATGGGGTCCTGTGATGGGGTCCTGTGATGGGGTCTTGTGCTGGGGTCTTTAAATGGGATCTTTTCCTGGGTTTTCTTTCCTGGGGTTATTTGCTGGGGTCTTGCGCTAGGGTCTTGTTCAGGTATCTTTTGCTTGCTTCTTACTGAGGTCTTGTGCTGGGATCTTTTGCGGGGCTTTTGCTCTAGGGTCTTTTGCTAATGTCTTGTTCTAGGGTCTTTTGCGGGGGTCTTTTGCTGGGATCTTGTTTTATTATATTTTGCAAGGGTCTTTTGCTGGGTGTTGTTCTGGGGTCTTGTACTTGGGTCTTGTCCTGGGATCTTGTTTTATGATCTTTTGCAGGTTTTTTTTTCTTGGGCTCTTTTGCTAATGTCTTGTTCTAGGGTCTTTTGCATGGGTCTTTTACTGGGATCTTGTTCTATGATCTTTTGCTGGGGTATTTTACTGGGTTGTTGTTCTATGAACTTCTGCTGGGGCCTTGTACTGGGATCTTATTCTATGATCTTTTGCTGGTGTTTGTTCCTAGTGTCTTCTGCAGGGGTATTGTGCACGCGGTGGGGGCACGAGGGTGTAGTGGAGTCTAGCTGTTAATGTATGACTAACTGACATGACCTTTCTTTACATTAAACATCATGTTTCGTGTGACCTTGAGAAAAGATGGCGATATATTCCCCCTCCATACCCCCCCCCCATTTAATTTTTTTTTACTGTTTACACTGACCTCCCACCCCCATCCTCATTCACCACTGTAACCCTTCCAACTTTTCCCACATGCTTATCCAACCCTTTTCGACACTGTTTTACAAGAATCCAACCCAAAAAAAATCAAATTTATTTTTAGCCTGATATCAGGTTAACTGTGTGACGTCAGCGTTTGAAACTTGGGTGCGGTTTGAATTTTTGACCCGTAATTTTTTTTCTTATTTCTATTTTCTTTGCCTAACTCAAAGTAAATTCTTTTTTCTTTTTTTCTTATTTTTTTTCAAAAGTGTCTCTGTATAAAATACAATTACGACAAACATCATGTATCTGTTGTTGCTGCACTCTGTAGAAGTTGGTGGAGCTGACTAAGAGTATTGTCCGCTATTAGAAGTGTTATTCACTGATGCAGACGATAATGGATTTTTTTTTAAAGTCGAATTTTGATTCTTCGACATGCTCCGAAACTTTGTATGATTAATTTAAAAAGAACCCGAGCTGCTGCGAAAAAAAGCACTTCTTTTCTTTTAATTAAAAAAAAATACTTCCAAAAAAATATCTAAAAATAGATGAGCTCATAAATACAAATTGACGAAAGAAACTTATCATCATAACACAACATAGTTTGTGATCGTTGTAGAATTGCCGCGCAGCAAATTTTGTCAAATGTTGCACAAAAAAATGGATGCTGCGCAACTTTGCACACGAGTTTATTTCACTTTGCACACGGACCAACGAACCTTAGAGGAAACATTACCATCCGAGTTTTTTTTAAAAGATCCATTTTTTACAAAAAATCCTAAATGATCCCTTTTTAACAACATTCCAAACAAAATCCCGTCTGAGAACAACCCGAAAAGATCCCTATTATACAACAACTCGAACAAGATCCCTTATTTGCAACAATCCAAGCGAGATCCCTTTTTACAGCCCTAACCCTGTCGTCACACAAATCCATTAGAAAAGAACACATCAGGTGATCACTGTAAAACCGTGTTGGATCAAAGCGAGTAATTTTTGGACGCAATTCGACCTTTAACCTTTCTTCTTCAACCCCTCCCCCCTCACCCCTCTCCCCAAACATATGTTTACAAACACACCCGGCGCCTAACGGATAATTACCGCGTTAATTGTTTGATGACCTGGGTCAAACCCAGAGCCCTTCACTGGTGTCATGGGAACATTGGGAACAAGTGCAATACAACGGCCAGGGACTAGATCCAGATAACTTCAATGGTGTCACGGGAACATAGACCTTCACTGGTGTCATGGGAATATTGAGAACCAGTGTAATACAAAATACAAAATTCGGGGACTTTGTCCTGAGAACCTGCTCGTTATTTCAGTCTGGCCATCTTCTTTTAAAACTAAGGATAGAGGTAAAAAGAAATGTTGCAGAAAGTGGACAAGGATTGTGATTTCTTTGTTTAAGCTATGCGTTCGGGACTCTAATCTGTTTCTTTATTCAGAAAGGCGGTTATATTTGTCCCAAGGGCGGGGCTTTCTAAGGTAGGAAAAGAGGTGGTTAAATTTTGTCTCACCCCTGGTGGCGTCATATGTAGCTACGCCACTGTCTCCAATACTCACTAATCAACAACGCACAGCTTCACTGCGGTTCAGAGTTATTTAGATCGCTTTTTTTCTGGGTTGTTTCCCTTGGAATGCCTGAGATTAGCCGTCATGTGTTTCAGAAGGTAACTAAATAGTCTGCTAATATTTTCGTCTAGCTCAATTGCATTAACTTAGATGTTTGGTGGGGGGGGCTGGGGAAGATACTTGAAACACTTGTTTAAAGTAATTTGGAAGTAAACATCACTTGACTCTCAGTTCTTTATTGACCTAGTGCAATTATCTATTAAGGTATTGATGTCGAGTACATACATTTAATTGTGACCTTAGTGGAAAACATCCAAGGACCAAGGCTTTAATTGTTTCGTTTTTATAAACTTAAAAAACTCTATAGGTTCCAAAGATTTAAAAAAAAATTAAATCCCTTATATTAACTACACAGTCTGGTCTCTCCGTCGGTCTGTTATAGTCTCATCCGCGGAAAAAACAAAAGTAAAAAATGACCCGATTCCCGTGATCCTATCGAGCTGAAATTTTGCAAATAGACTCATGTCACCTAACAATGCATTGTATTTAAATTTTAAATCGATCGAACTTACCGTAATTAAATTAACGAATTTTTAGATTATCTCTATGTTTCTCTATATATCATGTAAATGTTTGTGCTAGACTGTTGCGCGGTGCGTATCATATTGAACATACTTTTTAAAATATTTTCCTATCTAGCGGTGCGGTGCGTATCATATTGAACATACTTTCATAATAGTTTTCCCATCTGTAAATGTTTATACTAGTTTGTCGCGCGGTGCGTATTACATTGAACACAATCAATACTTTTAGTTCATCTTGTCTCATATGTAAGGGATTTATAGTCAAAAACTTTTTGTTCTTACGGGTTGTTAAATTTAGTTTTTAATTTTTTAAAAAATAATATTATCGTGACACACCCGAAAATTTCAGCGGCGGAAACAAAAACCACAAAAGTTGAATCCATTCAATTAGTGCAGCTGTTGAAGTTGTTGAAGTTGTTGAAGTTGTTGAAGTTGTTGAAGTTGTTGAAGTTGTTGAAGTTGTTGAAGTTGTTGAAGTTGTTAGCCGAATACAAAACAAGTCAGTCTTTAGTTTTATGTCAAGACGACTAGGCAAACATGTTGAATAAATGCACCACATGACTACCAATATGAACCTAGCACTAAAGAGAATTGGAAAAGGTTTGGGGGGGTTACTTTTACTCTGTTACGCTTGCAAAAAAAAATGTAACAAATGAGCACGTTCTTTATTGATAATTTTATTGATGTTTCTTCGTTTACTATTTATCATCATTATTTGCCTGTTTTGTTCTGTATTTGATTTGGGGGTGGGGAGGGGGGCGGGTAAGGGTATACCACAAGGGATAACTGCCAAACTCTTGCTGACCCTAAGCGACCTATTTGTTTGGTTTGTGTGTGTGTGTCCTCGTTGCTGAACGGTCTTGGGTTTTATCCGAATGATGGTAGCAAAGACTTCAGTCATTTGATTCCTTTGTTAGATTATGATGGTAGCAAAGACTTCAGTCATTTGATTCCTTTGTTAGATTATGATGGTAGCAAAGACTTCAGTCATTTGATTCCTTTGTTAGATTATGATGGTAGCAAAGACTTCAGTCATTTGATTCCTTTGTTAGATTATGATGGTAGCAAAGACTTCAGTCATTTGATTCCTTTGTTAGATTATGATGGTAGCAAAGACTTCAGTCATTTGATTCCTTTGTTAGATTATGATGGTAGCAAAGACTTCAGTCATTTGATTCCTTTGTTAGATTATGATGGTAGCAAAGACTTCAGTCATTTGATTCCTTTGTTAGATTATGATGGTAGCAAAGACTTCAGTCATTTGATTCCTTTGTTAGATTATGATGGTAGCAAAGACTTCAGTCATTTGATTCCTTTGTTAGATTATGATGGTAGCAAAGACTTCAGTCATTTGATTCCTTTGTTAGATTATGATGGTAGCAAAGACTTCAGTCATTTGATTCCTTTGTTAGATTATGATGGTAGCAAAGACTTCAGTCATTTGATTCCTTTGTTAGATTATGATGGTAGCAAAGACTTCAGTCATTTGATTCCTTTGTTAGATTATGATGGTAGCAAAGACTTCAGTCATTTGATTCCTTTGTTAGATTATGATGGTAGCAAAGACTTCAGTCATTTGATTCCTTTGTTAGATTATGATGGTAGCAAAGACTTCAGTCATTTGATTCCTTTGTTAGATTATGATGGTAGCAAAGACTTCAGTCATTTGATTCCTTTGTTAGATTATGATGGTAGCAAAGACTTCAGTCATTTGATTCCTTTGTTAGATTATGATGGTAGCAAAGACTTCAGTCATTTGATTCCTTTGTTAGATTATGATGGTAGCAAAGACTTCAGTCATTTGATTCCTTTGTTAGATTATGATGGTAGCAAAGACTTCAGTCATTTGATTCCTTTGTTAGATTATGATGGTAGCAAAGACTTCAGTCATTTGATTCCTTTGTTAGATTATGATGGTAGCAAAGACTTCAGTCATTTGATTCCTTTGTTAGATTATGATGGTAGCAAAGACTTCAGTCATTTGATTCCTTTGTTAGATTATGATGGTAGCAAAGACTTCAGTCATTTGATTCCTTTGTTAGATTATGATGGTAGCAAAGACTTCAGTCATTTGATTCCTTTGTTAGATTATGATGGTAGCAAAGACTTCAGTCATTTGATTCCTTTGTTAGATTGACCTTAAAGTCCTCTTTACCCAATTTCATATTTTTTTATAAAAAATTTATTACCAGTAACCCGCCCCCCCCCCACACACACACACTTTAGATCACTATCTTATTCGTTAAAGACTGTCGCTCGTAATTGAAAAGTTACATTCTTATTTAATGTGTCAATACCAAAAAAAAACTACACACACACACACACAGACGCACAAACTTAAAAAAATATATTTTATTTTGATTTTTATTTGTTTCAAAATAATATATGTTCTGGTTAGCGAAGTCGATAGCGCGCTCACCTCACAAGCTGAGGGGCGTGGGATCGAGCCCACGTTAAAGCCACAATGAAAATGTTGATGAATGACTACCGCTAAAAAGTCCTCCGCTGACCTGGAGAGGAGATGGCGCCGCCAAGGTCTACCAAGCCCCGCGAAAGATCTAATGGAAACATTAGAACCCCCTACGACCACGAGGTTATGGGACACCAAATATATATAGATATATGTTCACTGTGCATCTGCAAGTTTTGTTTATCAATCAGCCAGAATGGTAATGTTATCATCGCTACATTGTTTAACGCCGTATCTTTATTTTAACACACACAAAAAACCTTGGCATATTTTAACAATACATTGATACAACTCACTACTCTATTTTATCTGAACAAAGAATATTTGAAAAGGAAAATGCAGTCAAAAAATAAATATTTCTTAAAGCAATTAATCATTTAAATTAGAACCAATGACTTCTAAAAGAATATGAATTCACATTGAAATAATTGTTGAGTCCTATAGAAATAAACATAAACTTTAGCCTCTCGAAAATATTTCATTCCATTTTTATTATGAAATGTTTGATTTGTAAGGGAAAAAAATATTGAAAAAAAACCTTAACGATAAAAAAAACCATCTTCCCACTGTTACAGCACAAAGTAAACACAATGGATACATTCTTCTGTCAAGCGTTGCCGTGCACCCTGTACGAACTAAACGATCAGGGCTTACATGTTTACATCCTGCAAGGCCGGGCCTCTGCACGTTGCCCTCCTGACTGCATAATCGGTTTATTTAATGGGCGAGCAGACGCCCGCAGACTTCCCTTGATGACTTGACATTCTAGAGTCTTGGCAGACTTTTACAAATAACTGGCCAGGGTCTGTCTTTTGTCTGTTCCGAGTGGGTAAAAAATATAGTCGGGTGTCCAAGGTTATACCTTGTCATCCCAAAGGGGACATAATGCTCAGTTAGATCTTGTCGCTCAAAGGGGACGTAATGCTCAGTTAGATCTTGTCGACCCAAGGGGACATAATGCTCAGTAACATCTTGTCGCTCAAAGGGGACGTAATGCTCAGTTAGATCTTGTCGACCCAAGGGGACATAATGCTCAGTAACATCTTGTCGCTCAAAGGGGACATAATGCTCAGTAACATCTTGTCGCTCAAAGGGGACGTAATGCTCAGTAAGATCTTGTTGACCCTAGGGGACATTATGCTCAGTTTCATCTTGTCATCCCACATTGCACATACTACTCAGTTAGATCTCGTCATCCAAAGAGAACATAATTATCAGTTAGATCTTGTCATTCCAAGGGGACATAAAGCTTATATTCATCTTCTCATTACAGGGAGCACAATGCTCAGGCAGATATTCTCATCCGAAGGGGACATAATTCTAAGTGAATCATCTCACCTTCAAGGGACATAATTCTCAATATAATCTTACCACCCTAAGGGTAATTTTTCATGAGAACCCTGGTTACGAACATATTACTAATTAAATCTGTGGTTTCCGAGCTTTTAAGTGAATGTCTGGTTGCTTTTTAACTGCTAACGGTGTCTTATCAGTTGAGCTTCAGTCCACTGAGTAAAGGTCTGGTTGCTTTTCAACTGCTAATGGTGTCTCAACAGTTGAGCTTCAGTGCACTGAGTAAAAGTCTGGTTGCTTTTTAACTGCTAATGGTGTCTTAATAGTTGAGCTTCAAAGTGCACTGAGTGAGTTGCCTGTACTCTGCGGCACTACGCGCCGTGTGTTCGTTCTATGTAACACATCCCCCGAGTAGTCGTATATGTGACACACCACTTGATGTATTCCAATTTGTTACCACTGCATTTATCTATGTGTTTTGAGGACAACTTAGCGTGCATTCCGTAGACGTGACAGACCACTGCGTATGTTTTTTAATATGTCACAAAGCATTGTGACCGCTCCTTATATGTAACATGTCTGCGTCTTAGTGTGACAACCCGCTGCGTCCTTTTGTGACACACAAGAGTGTGTAATAACAATATGAAGCACACCAAAGTCATCTGTGTTTTGTTCCAATATCTGTAACACAAAGGAACAGAACACGTTTTTCTCGACTTCCTTATTTCCATTAATCTGACGTTTCACCAGAAGACATCCATTAATCCGCGTCCATCCATCTTGTATATTTAGGACTCTTGCTTGTGCATTCGCAATAAATGGAATATTGATTTGCCATTCATCCATCTATCCCGCATTGAGGTGGGAATGTGAAAGAGATGGAGATGCCTGGATTGTACTCCTAACACATCCGAAGATAATTCTTGCAGTATAAACGCAGTCCTTTATTATTGTTTCTGTTTATTCACTTTTTATTATAAATAGCCTTGGTGTCTTTTCTATTTCTAAAATGTATTTTCAATTCCACGTAAAAAAAATGGATCAACATTTTCTTTTTTGTTTATTTCGCCTTTTTCAATTGAGCAATGGGGAGGTAATGGGTTGCGGCTTTGTTCTTTCCCTTTACACTGGACTCACAGGGGACACTACTCGGGTTAAGATTAAACCAAGCTAAAGCCACTGTTTTTTTTTAAGAGTCCCAAGGGCGGGCAATCCGACAGAATAACGGCCCCTGTTATTTATTCCCCAGCCTTTAAGTGTTCCCATTTGGCCGAGAGTGCGGCCACTTGCCAGGTTGGCTATGTTTGCCAGAGAGGATCTCCTCGTAACAATGGTGCTACTTGGCCAGAAATAACTCTATCCTAGCATTCAGACACGTACATAGCGAACACATTCAAACACGTACGTAGCGAACAAATTCAAACATGTACGTAGCGAACAAATTCAGACACGTTAATAGCGAACACATTCAAATACGTACATAGCGAACAAATTCAGACACGTACATTCCAAACATATTCAAACGCGTTCATAGCGGACAAATTCAAACATGTACGTAGCAAATAAATTGAAACACGTACATTCCTAACATATTCAAACGCGTACATAGCGAAAAAATTCAAACATGCACATAGCAAACAAATTCAAACACGTACATAGCAAACAAATTCAAACATGTACGTAGCAAACAAATTCAAACACGTACATTCCTAACATATTCAAACGCGTACATAGCGAACAAACCTCAAACAGACCAACAGTATTACAACTTATCGTATTCCAAATTTAGCGATGGAGCACATCATCGTGCACCACATCCCAGTGTACCACATCGTTACAATAGACAACGTACTAAGATGCCTCTTCGTCAAGTACATTCATATGCAGCATATCCCTTTATGCCTAATTCCAATTTGGGACATGCCAATATACCACTTCCAAACGTAACACATTCCAATGAACCACATTCCAATGAACCACATTCCAATGCAGCACATGCCGATTCATAACATCCTAATGTACCACATCACTACAATATACAACATACTAAAGCAAAAAAAATTATAATGAAACACTTCCTACATAAAGCACCACATCATATTATAACTCATCCTAACATGCCAAGTCTGGATGAAACCTCTATTAAAATACCCACCCCATTAAGTGAATAACTTCCAACACTTAGGGCCTAATATCATATCACATCCTATTATTCGGCGCATCTTAAACAATTTGTTTCTAATATAATGCACATGAATAATGAATGGATGCTCCTTTTGTGGTTCTTAAAGCAGTTTGTCTCTCCGGGAGGATTAACTTCCATGGTCATTGTGGTGGAGCTGGTCGGTAGCACCAACTAGGTTCTGTAGTCAAAGCTTGTTGTTGTTTTTTTCCATCTTCGTGCCCTCGCTCAGTTGTCAACTGAACAAGAGAACAGCAGAAGCCGTATCCTTGATACAATCGAGACCGGATTTCTGAAACAGTAGTCTGTGGGAATTGCCGAAAAACAAACTTCAGAGACGCCAGAAAGTACAAAACGCTGCAGCTCGGAGTATTGAGAATACGAAAATAAGGCCATATTAAACCGACACTTAGGGTTCTACGCTGGCTTCCTATGGCTGAAAGAAGAAAAAAACATAAGATTGTGTCATCATCTTATGGCTGTATGGACTGAATTAACGCCCGAAGTATTTGAAGGAAATAATATCCAAATATGTATCACTAAAGGAGCTTCGATCTTCTACGCTGTGCCTTCTTTAAAGTTCCCGGAATGGATGGACACAGAAAAAGTCCCTTGTGTACTACTTTAAATCGGCGGCATCAGAATTGTGGGGAATTCTTCAGAAAATTTTGAAAGGCTGTGAAAAAAAGACAAAAATGTGAAAACTTTTTTTTATTTTTTATTTGATAGAGCTTGTTGCACATTAAAGCGCTATGATCATGTTATTCCAGCTTTGATAGTATTAGTATTAGCGCTTAGAAGAAAGCATTCATCATCATCATCAATTATTCTAGCAACTATAGAAGTATCTGAAGCTTCTAGGCTCAAGTATTTCATTCGGATGGGGTTGATATGAGGGGCGGGGGGGGGGTGTACAAAAGTTTACATTTTCTTGTACTGAATTGTGATCCACTCACTGTTTTATTTTTTAATATTCGTGAATAAAAGCCTCCATTAGATAATTATTAACATGTTTTTCTCATTACCTTATTAACAAATATTTCCTCATAGAAGTGGCCTTTCAAAGTCATCTTAAATCAGAAAGATGGTGGATGGGCAGGTATAAAAATGTTGTTGAATATAGTAGCCTCCCTTTCTTTTGGTTTTACAATCACTATTGTGGTCTTGTTAGTAGGTATTAGGAAACAAACTAAATTAACTAGTTTCTTTATGCAAACTGCCCTTTAATTCTGAATAATCTATTTACGATCAATTTATAGTATCGTTATCCAATCTACGTTTAATTAACTTAACTATAAAAGCGACCAATGATTCAAAAGCCGAAATATAGAAAGGACATTGTTTTCCCTTCTGTACCTGTCGCGTAAAATGAAGGTTGCTTTCTCATTTGAATGCGACCCATAATAGTTGGTCCACACTATGGAGCATCTCGTGGAGCAGCCCAAAGAATCTCGTGCCAGCGTCTTAATTTTGTCAGTCCACAGTAGTCTCAACTATGGAGCATTCAATGAGAAAGTAAACGTTGATTTTTTTTTAAATATCGAGATTTGTTTATTTTTTAAAACAGCTTTCATCATATGTAGCAATCACATGTTAAATATATTGTTATATATATATATATATATATATATATATATATATATATATATATATATATATATATATATATATATTGGGGCTGTTAACGATTACTTTAAATTTAATCGTTAACTTTTGAAAAATTAACGATTAATTAATCGTTAATTTCGATTAAAGCCAAAAAATTGAAATTTATGGTGTCATAATTAACATTTATTAAAACGTACTTTGTCGAAAATCGAAATGACACTGTAATGTCTTCTTTATATGACATCTTTTAACCAAGAACGCAGACAAGTGTATTGACATTATTTGGTTCAAGTGATGACATATAATAACCAGCCGAGCTGAACAATCTTTCACATAGCTTTAGATTGTCTCAGCTGAAGTTTCTGATACTGTAGTGTATGTTTGGTTTGCAGGGTGAAATGTAAGCGAAGTGTTTAGAACCATGGTAGCAATTTTCCCTTTAAGCAGCGCGGCTGCTCAGATATTTGACCGACGCCACGCAGGAGTTTAGAATCACCGCGCAGCAAATTTTGTAAAATATTGCACACAAAATGGAACTTTGCACACGAGTTATTATTATTTTTTTTATACTTTGCACACCGACCAAGGAAGCTTACACTTAGAAGAAACATTGCATGGTAGGCAAACGATTTCTCAAAATGGACACAATAACCTTATCAACATTTTGAACATTCACGTCAGTTGATAGTTTAAAAGCAAAATGTTCGTGTAATCGTACGAAAATTAGTTTATATTTATCGGCCGAAACATTTTACTTTTTGACTTCCAGTCAATATATTTATAGGTGATGGGTCGATTAATCGTTAAAAAAATTTAATCGTTAAAATTTCTTAACGATTAATCGAGAAATTAATCGTTAATTTCCGCAGCCCTAATATATATAATATATATATATATATATATATCAATATACATAATTCCCGTTGTCTGTATTTATTGATGTAACTTGGTGGCGCTGCGAAATTTGTAAAGCTGTTAGGTGGCGCTGCCATCAACATAATGAAATTACTGCACCAAAAATAACACTTTTCGAACGTTCCGCATAAAATTGTTCAATATGATAATAAATGAATCAAATAAAAATAAATAAAGGTTCTGTATTACATTATTTATTATTATGATGTGTATTTTTTCAAAATTAATAGATTTCAGCTGAAATGAATTCATTTTGAAAACTTCCGTCATTTTTGACGGGTTAGTATATATATAAATATATACTAGTGGTTTTAGGGCGCCTACGGCGCCCACTTTTTTGTTGTTGTAAAAAGCCCAAATAACTTATCCTTGTTTGATAAATACGAAATATTAAATTTCCTGAAATGTACACAAAGTATTTTATAATTATAAATCCTCAAATCCCCTTTTTACATCGCTCTCTTTTCCAAAATTAAAATATAAGCTAAAACTATGACATCATATAAATATTTTTTTTAGAATCTTTTAGAATTTTTAGAATTTTGCAAACCTCCTGCCTCCTGATGCGCGCCTTTTACTTGTATATATATTTAAATATAAGCTAAACAATGACGTCATAGCGTTACGGATCTTTCCAACCAACATGTGACTTGGGCTATTATATTGTTTACTAGCTGACCCGCGGCGGAGCATACGCCGCTAATGATTTAGTGACGGGTGAAGACTTCCTGAAAGACACAGTTGTCAAAATGGGGTGGGTTTTGGCAAACAACTGTGATTGAATGAAAAGAAGGAACTCTGGAGAGACCCGCGGCGTCGCATAAGCCGAGACTTGCTCATCATAGACAGTACAAAGAACGGTTGGGGGGGGGGTGAGAGTAGAGACACAAAAGCAGCACTAAGTAAATAAAAAATAGCGAGTAAACGTAAAGACATGCACACTGAGGTTGTTGTTACTCGCCTCCCGTTTATAACCGACGTTCACTCGCGTTGTTTTGATTTCTTCGTGCTGTAGTTTGTGTCTGTTCTTCCTCCATTTTCTTTGCACTCTCCATGAGCAAGTCTGCGGCGTATGCTACGCCACGGGGCGTCTAGTTTCATAATAATTATAAATCCTCAAATCATATATTTACATCGTTTCCTTTTCAAAAATTAAAATATAAGCGAAAACAATGACGTCATATAATATTTTTATACAAAATCGATCGCAGCGCCACCTAACAGCTATTACATCCATACAGACAACGGGAATCAATATAAATAATTAACATAAGTAACTTATCCGTGTTTGATAAATACGAAATATTAAACTTGCTGAAATGTACACAAAGTATTAAATAACATAATTTGCAATCTGTCACGTAGTGTCTTTCCGTGACGCTATGCGAGGTAACTCCCGATAAAAAATGAAAATATAGGAGTAAAAATGTTGCATTCGAGATTAACAAAATGTGTTTCTAGCCATAAAATATTGTGACGTGACGTCATTATTTGAGCTTTTATTAATGTGTGAATGGAACGAAGTAAAAAGAGCCATGTTTTATTTGATTAATATTAAATTTTTTTATTTATTATATGTCCGTTTTTGTGTATGTGTCAATGTCAATATTACGTACGTAATTATAAATTTAATTTTCTATATTAATATGTAACATTAGTTTTTCGGTTTATGAAATTTACAATCGGTTGTCGTTTGGTTGTCAAGTTTCTATGCGTTTCTAACTACAAAGCCATTATTTATTACTGCAAATGAAATTTGCCAACTTATGCTTCAGTTTAGCGTTTGTTTTTCTTTTATACACTTTGAGATTGTATATTTGTATGTTTAAAAAAAATAACAAATTTAAAAATCGGACTCCTCCCCACAATAGTTTTTTTTTATTGTTATTTACATGTAATATTTTAATGCGTCTTAGACTTATTTGGAATTTAAAAAATCGTTGCTTTCAATATAGAACTAGAAGGGGTGCTGACTTGACAATAATGAAAACGTTTATTTCAAATCCTAAAAAACGTGTATAATAAATAATTGTATATACGATTAACTGTTGATACTTTCATATTTTCTTTTATCCAGTGATTAACATATTACTTCAAAGGTTTCATGCAAAATAAATAGTTCTTTGTTATTCATATTTGTAAATAGTTACAATTTTTTATGTTCATGTTTTTGATAATGTAAAGGTAAAAATGTATGGACCAAGTGGGCGCATAAACTAGCATACACTAGTTTCATAATAATTATAAATCCTCAAATCATTTTTTTTACATCGTTCCCTTTTCAAAAGTTAAAATATAAGCATAAAACAATGACGTCATATAATATGTTTATACAAAATCGATTGCAGCGCCACCTAACAGCATTATTCCATACATACATACAGACAACGGGAATTATGTATATTGATATCTAAAAGACACATTTTTTGTATATCTAAAGGACACAGACCGGAGTTTTCCAAATGAAATCAAACATTCAAAGGGGAGGGCAGCATGAATAAGTGTAAACGCTACCTCAGATGATACTCGTCAGCGCAAGGCTACAATTACCCCCACATATAAATCAGATAATCTGCCGTCATTCTCTAGTCTTAACAACGCCCTTACCTCAGAAATCCCCATCAACTGAAATAATACCCCCCTCTCCAACCCAACTTTCCCTGCCCCCCTCCCTTTTAACCTATTGTCTCTCAAGCCATGCTATCAATCTCACAATGCTTTGTTTCCATAGTGGGGGTGACCGGGTTTTTCGCCCCCACCCCCCAGCTCGTGCAAGCCTTAAGTGCGGCTTAAGCTCTTTGCTAGAGAGTTTTTGTTATACTCTCTCTGAAGTTGATGACGTCATACTTTTAGATTTTCTGGGATGCGATTTAAGAGTTCTAACCACGGGTTTCAAATGATAGATTGTAATAACTTTCAAATGACATTTCAATTGTGTTTAATCTATCGTATTAGAGACTTAAAGGGGGCATGAGGTTTAAAAGAGTGTTTTGAAAGAAATCTAAAGGATATGGCGTCTTAAAATTGTAATTTGAATGGGAATGACCTACAGGCGACTGAAATCTTAAACAGATAAAGAAGGTTCGTAACTAGCATTTATTAACAATGGCGACTTCACCTCGTGAAAATGAATATAAATCTGAATTTAAAATATATCTTTTAATGTAAAATCCTTAATATCAGCTTTTAACTTATCTCTTAGCCATCCCACCTTATTACTTCACCATCCCTCCTTATAACTCCACCATCCCTCCTTATAACTCCACCATCCCACCTTATAACTTCACCATCCCTCCTTATAACTCCACCATCCCATCTTATAACTCCACCATCCCATCTTATAACTCCACCATCCCATCTTATAACTCCACCATCCCATCTTATAACTCCACCATCCCACCTTAAAACTTCACCATCCCTCCTTATAACTCCACCATCACACCTTATAACTCCATCATCCCATCTTATAACTCCACCATCCCATCTTATAACTCCACCATCCCATCTTATAACTCCACCATCCCACCTTATAACTTCATCATCCCATCTTATAAATCCACCATCCCATCTTATAACTCCACCATCCCATCTTATAACTCCACCATCCCATCTTATAACTCCACCATCCCATCTTATAACTCCACCATCCCACATTATAACTTCACCATCCCTCCTTATAACTCCACCATCCCTCTTTATAACTCCACCATCCCACCTTAAAACTTCACCATCCCTCCTTATAACTCCACCATCACACCTTATAACTCCATCATCCCATCTTATAACTCCACCATCCCTCCTTATAACTCCACCATCACACCTTATAACTCCATCATCCCATCTTATAACTCCACCATCCCATCTTATAACTCCACCATCCCACCTTATAACTCCATCATCCCATCTTATAACTCCACCATCCCATCTTATAACTCCACCATACCACCTTATAACTCCACCTTCCCATCTTATTACTCCACCATCCCATTTTATAACTCCACCATCCCATCTTATTACTCCACCATCCCATCTTATGATCCATCATCTCATCTTATTACTCCACCACCCCACCTTATAACTGCACCACCCCACCTTATAACTACACCATCCCATCTTATTACTCCACCATCCCATTTTATAACTCCACCATCCCATCTTATTACTCCACCATCCCATCTTATGATCCACCATCTCATCTTATTACTCCACCACCCCACCTTATAACTGCACCACCCCACCTTATAACTACACCATCCCATCTTATTACTCCACCATCCCACCTTATAACTCCACCATCCCACCTTATAACTCCACCATCACATCTTATAACTCCACCATCACATCTTATAACTCCACCATCCCACCTTATAACTCCCCCATCCCATCTTATTACTCCCCCATCCCATCTTATAACTCCATCATCACATCTTATAACTCCACCATCACATCTTATAACTCCACCATCCCACCTTATAACTCCCCCATCCCATCTTATTACTCCCCCATCCCATCTTATAACTCCACCATCACATCTTATAACTCCACCATCACATCTTATAACTCCACCATCCCACCTTATAACTCCCCCATCCCATCTTATTACTCCCCCATCCCATCTTATAACTCCATCATCACATCTTATAACTCCACCATCACATCTTATAACTCCACCATCCCACCTTATAACTCCCCCATCCCATCTTATTACTCCCCCATCCCATCTTATAACTCCACCATCACATCTTATAACTCCACCATCACATCTTATAACTCCACCATCCCACCTTATAACTCCCCCATCCCATCTTATTACTCCCCCATCCCATCTTATAACTCCACCATCCCAACAGTATTCCCAGTTGATTTACTTTAATAAGTCAGTTCCGACGGTCCCTTAATCTCAGAGGCGATTCCCAATTTCCAAAACCGGTTTTATATAACGTCTTGACACTAAATCTCCAGTTTTTAAATTTGTATTTAAATAAATACAGTCGGACCTCTCTAAGTCGAACTCAAAAGGACCCGGAAAAAAATTCGACTTACGGAGTTTTTGTTAGGGGAAAATGGCGTAATAGGCGCCTATTAATAAAGGACAATGTAGATATTGAGAGGTGGGGGGGGGGAAACAGTCATACCGGCTAGAAAGAGAGGCGGTGTCTATCTTTCATATGAAAGGAAGCCAACTTGCTTTGACATGCCGACAGAAGCCCGTGACAGGAGACACCTTCCCTCCCCTCCCCCATTTTACCCCCCCCCTCCCCCACAGTGGGATGGGGGGGAGTAAGATTTTTCTTTTTAAAAGAGTCCCAGCATGCAGTAAGGGGACGAGAATTAGTTACCATTCCTATTTACTTGTCTTTGTCATTTTTTGTACTCAGAATGGTCGCTTAATCCCTCGTGGAATGCACTCAGATAAGATTTTACGTCAATTTACGTGGCTCTACGGAACACGTGTTCTGAAATGTCACTCCAGAATAATAACCCAAACGCCTTGGAAAATTAGACTAAGAGAGATTGAACGTAATGAAAGCCAAAAATCTTGGAATTAAGGAGATCTAAAATACATTAGTCTTATGGAATTTGGCCGGGACCTAACAATTAATTCGATATAGTGAGGTTTTCGACTTAGGGAAGTTCGAGCTGTAGTGTTATTTAAATTTACTTTTAATTGTCAGTTTCTATCGTTATGTATGAGATAATGAGTATGACACATTGACACTATTGTTTTTATTTATAATACACGTTACTTCAAGTTTTGCTGTATTCTTTATTAAAGCAACATTATCCCGTTTTATCCACCAATTTATTTGGTATTATTTAGTAAATAATAAACTGCAAATTAGAATTGTTCCTGTCTTATGCACTTTTAATATTCACGTTGTATGACTGTCACTGTCAGACTACGTAATTATTGTCATAAATAAAATAAGAGAAATTCAATTATTTTTTCTAACAAATGAAAAAATCGCAAAGCTGAAACTTGTCAATTTATCAAGAGCGCCGAAAATAAATTAGCCAAGGGCACCAAAAACTTAGCTACGCCTCTGCCAAATAGCCTGACAATTATTTAAAGCGCGTTTTACGGGTCCTCGTGTGGCCTAAAAAATAGTTTTGATATAAAGTTACACCCAGATTTTTCATATTTTCTTTTATAAATGTACGATAACTTCAATTGCCGAGCATAATTTATACACGTTCTAAATACTTAAATATTGTCTTAAATCACAGTTGTTGACGTCTTCGCTGGCGATACCCTTGTATCTCTTATACTCCCTACGTCATCCTTAAGTATCGCTGTACGTATATGTATATTTACCTCTGTAAGAATCTATTTATTACTACCCCTACCTCTCTACGTATGGTTTATCCTCCACCAACCGCTGTCGCTGCAAATTTTATACCTCTCCGTTTCATGTTTCATTCATCTCATAATATCCCTTTCAAAACCCTATCGCTGTGGATATCTTGATTTATTTCTTTATTTCTCTCTTTCTTTCTCTTTTCCAACTTTCTATTCTGGTTTTGAAACCCCCCCCCCTCTCTCTCTTAGGTTTCTTTTCAACCCACGACCCTTATTTTCTATAGTGTCACCACAGTTCTTGGAAAAGAAGAAAGGGAAAAAAAACCAGAAAATGTTGTCTTTAAAAAAAAAGGGGTCGAAGTGAGCTAAAATTGTAAAATCTCAGCACCATTATTGTATTTTCAGCAAATACAACCACGGTTTCAATTCTGATTTTCTAAAAATTATTTTGTGTCGCGGAATGTGATTTGTGAATAAAATTATTTAATTATTAACATTAGAGACAGATTGGATCTAAATATTTATTTGTTCATAGTCTTTCAGGTTCAAGTGTCCTCAAATTGTATAACGTCTTATTGAACATTGATCCATCCGCCCATTTTTTCCCCCTTTAATCGTTGTGCCTTTTCATCACGCTTTGTGTCTGTTGCATCCTTAAAACATCTTCCGCTTCATCCATTCGCTCCATCAACCCCTTTCCCTTGCATTCCTTTCCGTATTCATCCATTTTCATCTACATCTATTTCCTCCTTATCCATTTCCCACTTTGTCCTTTTCTCTCCACCCACTTACTTCTTCATCCATTTCCCTCCTTCATCCACTTCCCTCGTTCATCCATTTCCCTCTTGATTATTTCCATATATCCATGTCCCCATTTATAATTATCCTTTTTCCCTCCACTCCATCCCCCAACCACTATCCAGCTTCACCCTCTTCCATTTCTCTGCCCCTGGTCATTGATCCCAGACCAAACCAAAGACTCCACAAACTGTCACTTATTCCTCCACACTCTTCTTCTAACCAACACTGTCTGATATCGTGCTACATCATCGTCCCCGTGTCCTGCTTGAGTAACCCCAAAGCGAGATATGTCTAAAAATTTCTTGAGCCTCTGTCTGAAAAGGTCCGAGACCCACTGCAGTATGGTAATCAGACGAGTGTTTATCACTAGGGATCTTTTGATTGGGGTCCGTAGGAGAACGTGTCCTCTCCGCAGACTCCTGTGTGTCAAAACGGTTGGCGCTCTTTCTCTCCCCCGGCTCATTTATTTTCCGTGGGAGCCTTCAAATTCCCCCCTACCCCCCCCCCGCCCCGCAAACCATGGACTGGGAACACAATGGGAGCAAACATATCTATGATTGATGTTAAAATATATGACGTCTTTACAATAACATTCCACGGTTTTGTC
Organism: Ampullaceana balthica; assembly: GCA_944989445.1. NCBI lineage: Eukaryota > Metazoa > Mollusca > Gastropoda > Lymnaeidae > Ampullaceana > Ampullaceana balthica. Next base: position 751,527 of record CALYLW010000233.1, on the reverse strand, counting down.
ATCGAAGTTTGGGTGATAAAACCTTTGGAGTGTAATTAAACATTTCCGAGGGCTGATTAAAAGTTCAGTATGTGTGTTTGTGTGTATGTTTGTGTGGATGTGTGGGTGACGAGTGTAAGAGATATTTTTTGTTGGGGTGTGAATAAGTGTGTATACGAGTGTTATACGAGTGTTATACGAGTGTTATACGAGTGTTATACGAGTGTTATACGAGTGTTATACGAGTGTTATACGAGTGTTATACGAGTGTTATACGAGTGTTATACGAGTGTTATAAGCGTGTTATAAGCGTGTATAAAAGAGTATAAGACTGCGTTGGAAATAGAGAATGGGTGAAAATGAAAGGAAAGTGTGTTTGTGAGAGAGAATCAGGAGAGGCCCGTAGACCTCTTATAACTTTGTGAGAGAGAATCAGGAAAGGCCTTTTGACCTATTACAACTTTGTGAGAGAGAATCAGGAAAGGCCTGTAGATCTCTTATAACTTTGTGAGAGAGAATCAGGAAAGGCCTTTAGACCTCTTATAACTTTGTGTTTCAGCGTCGGTTTCGACTCATGGTTATTTTTAACCACAGGTTTCGTTTCATTTTGTCCGTCACACGAGATTTCAATGAGCTGGTATGGCCATGTCACTCCGAGACTTGAAACTAATAACAATAACAACCTTCTTTATAACAATTAAATAAAAACTCCCTTACTGGTTGGTTCGTTTGGTGAATTCGCTCCCATAATACAAATATTAGTGTTTTAATACACATTTCCGAATGTTTTCTAGTTAGAATTTATGTTTTTCGGGTTCTTGTATCCGTCTGTGTCTTTTGTCCGTCTGTGTCTTTTGTCCGTCTGTGTCTTTTGTTCGTCTGTGTCTTTTGTCCGTCTGTGTCTTTTGTCCGTCTGTGTCTTTTGTCCGTCTGTGTCTTTTGTCCGTCTGTGTCTTTTGTCCGTCTGTGTCTTTTGTCCGTCTGTGTCGTTTGTCCGTCTGTGTCTTTTGTCCGCCTGTGTCTTTTGTCCGTCTGTGTCTTTTGTCCGTCTGTGTCTTTTGTCCGTCTGTGTCTTTTTTGTCCGTCTGTGTCTTTTTTGTCCGTCTGTGTCTTTTGTCCGTCTGTGTCGTTTGTCCGTCTGTGTCGTTTGTCCGCCTGTGTCTTTTTGTCCGTCTGTGTCTTTTGTCCGTTCTAAAACAAATGTAGCATAAGATACACAAACACATTGTGTAATCAAAACAAATTAAAACTTTGTTACTGAACTAATACAAAAGGTAGCCGCATCGCACGATATAAGAAAGGAAGTATCAAAGTTAAAGTGGAAACCACAACGGGGAAAAGATTCCACAGTTATGTAAAATTGGTGATTGTTGGACAGTTGAAGATTCGTATTTTTTAAAATTATTTTTTTCTTTATTTTTTTTTCTTTTAAAGCCATTATCCATTGGATACTTCGCAGGAAGAAACCGCCACATAAATATTGCATAAAACTTGAGACAACACAATTTCATTATCTGGGCCTGTGGTTTTGAGTTACGATCTAGAACCTGATGGAGCTGGGTTTAAATACTTTTTTTTTGTTATTTTGTATAGTTTATTTATTTATTTTTACTTGTTGTTTTGATATTGTTGGTGAAAGAATTGTCAGTTTTTGTTTATCTTTAGGTTACGTCACACAATGCTGAACTCTGTATACTGGACAACATTTTCTATACAAAAAAAAATATTTTTTAAAAAATCGTGTTCTGGTTTTCCTTTAGCTTTCTGTAAATAATTAATTTTCATAAATATTTTGTTAAACGTATTTAATCCACCCAATTTTTTTTTGTGTCACTGCACTTTGCCGAAACATGCTACCTACTTCTTTAAATAAAAGTAAAGGGCGCTCAGGTTTATTTTTTTCAACTCCACAATATTGTTTTAAGTGATTGAGAAATATGTATTTTAAAAAAAAATATTCTGGGTTAAGTGTGTCTGTGACTTAAAATTTTAGTTACTTTTTTTTTGCACAGGGTTGGCGATCCCAGCTCTTCCTAGTTTTCTTTTCGTTTAATCGATCACCTCTAAAAGTATTCAAAAGCTAGAATTTTCAAAAAACATTCTTAACATTAAGGATCACGTCCCACAACTCCACTCATTCAATTCAGCATAATCTCCCTTTAATCCCGCGATGATTCACGTCACGCAAGATCTCGTCATTTAAAAACGGGCGCACACACACACACACAGACACACACAATGCCATCATATTGGGCCTGTCGGCAAATACACCTTAACTTCACCAAGTCTTTCATCAAGAAATAAACCCCTTTCTTCAACCCGTCTTTCGTCAGCAAATAAACCCTTTTTTATAACCAAGACTTATGAATGTCTCGCAGGGTTAACACGATGATGTAATCCCTTGAAAAAGACCTCCGTCATTTGGGGCTCTTTAGCACAGGCATTTCAAACCGATTTTTTTTCAAATTTCTAGCAACCCACCACCCCACCACACTTTTTATTACAATTAAAGTGACCCATCATATGGGCATATCCATAAATGCTATTTGCTTGGTATTGTTTTTTTAGTTGTTTTTTAAAATTATTTTTACCAAGTTTTTATTAACTTGGTTTCGTTCCTGTGTGTCCACAATTTTTAAAATCTGTCAACGTAAAATTAAACCCCTTCTGATGGTCCTAGATATCTCAAAATGTTTCCACAGACAGATCTTGGATGACAATGCATTGTATCAAAATTTCAGATCGATCGAATGTACCGTTATTCAATTATTGAACTTTTTAGTTTATCTATATATAAGCCTAAGCATTATCCGTCTGCCCTTGTTAACATTACATTCACGTGCCGAGTTCACACCAACCCCGACCACATCAACCATGTTTAACATCAAAGGGAGATCAGTCATTTCCAGTCTGTAAATGTTTGTCTGTCGGGCAAGGCGTATTATATTTGAACATAATCAAAACTTCAAACTCACCATAGCATACACTTAGACAAAAAAAATAGAAGTAAAAAAAGATTTTTAAAAACCACGTTTTTATAAGCGGACTAAAAAGAAGAAAATAAATTTTTAAAATTAAAATTTAAAATAAGTACTATGATTTAATATGACTAAAACGTGGGCAGGAGCTTTTGGGGCGTTTGGCTAAAATGATAAGGGTTTACAAATGACGAGCAAGAAAATGAGTGAATTGAATTAGTTAAGCCTGAGAAGCGCACGCCCGAAGTTTTTAGTCATATTACATCATTGCACTTACTTTACATTTTAAATTTTAAAAATTGATTTTCTTCTTTTTAGTCCGCTTATAAAAACGTGGTTTTTAAACATCTTTTTTTTTACTTCTATTTATTAAATTTTATACTTTATCTATTTTGTTAAGGAAAACACAATTGAGATATTATCATGTGTAATTTGAAGCAAAGTCATTGAAATGTTGTCAGACTTATTTCGACAATATAGAGCTGTTATTTCAATAATTCAGTAGGCGCAAAAATTACATCAATGCTAACCTCGCACCTTTTGAGACTTGACGCGTTTTAAACATTAGTTTGTGAAAAAATAGACTTGAACAACAAGGTTATCTCCTTAAGAAGTACGGAGCTCGCACAATATCACACTTACCGGTATAAAGAAAGTGTTTTCCATTGATCAATTTATTGCCTAATGTGTCAGTAGGCCTGTAAGAGAAAACCATTTTCATTACAATGCGGTTTTCTTTTTCGAAAAGGATTTCGTATTAAATCTCGTCTTTTCCTCAACTCTACTCAAAACTTAGTTAATTATTTTTTTCATCTTTGTTTTTTTTGTTTTTTTTTGTTAACTAGTTGTTTTTTTGTAATTGATATTCTGAAATTATTTTTCATATTTTTGATACTTAAAAATCATCAATTTAAATAAATGTGTGCATTTTTTGTTTAATTTAAGAAAACATTTCATCAAATTTTTTCAGAAAGACCAAATTTACTCTGCAGTGCGTTGGAAATATTTTCTCACCAAATTGCTATTTGTTAAACTAATCTTGATATCACTCGACCAAACCTGCTGACCCGACTTAATGAAGGAATGTCCGGCACACACAAAAAATGTCAAGCTGACCTCCAACCCAAGACTTCGCGCCCTGGGGTAAATACTGGTTTCAGCACCATCACCCTCCTTTGCTTGGACACGCCAAATTGTAACGAGCGACCTCCCCACCCCCCTACCACCCAGGACCGGGCCAGACTATTGACACTAAATCACTGTACGCGCGTTAATTTTTCAACCTCAGCCCTCCCCCCCCCCAAACGTAGGGCGTCCGATAGGTCCAACCTGACACCCTCAAACTCGCCTCATCCTTGGTCCGACTTGGCACCCTCCTCTTTCCGTTGTCCAATACGACTCCCCAACGCCCCCCACCCCAACTCCAGGACCGGAATGGGATCGAATCAGACCCACCTAACCCCCCCCACCCCATTTTCCTTGCTATTCCTTCCTTCATCTTTAGCTTCAGCAACCCAACCATCCCCACTCCTTCTCATATTAAAAAATAAAGAAAGAAAAAGAGAGGGGAAAAAAACCATATATCTACACTCGTGGCCCCCTCGGTATATTGATGAAGAGCGCTCATCAGTCGATGCTCGGAAACGCTGACGGCTCAGAAAATGAAGCCCAGGGCTAAATGAAAAAAAAATCGGTCTCGAGACTTTAGGGTTTGGCCGCCAATTCAAACAATGGCTGCCACGTTTATATTTTTGACTTTTGCCAGATTCTCGAAAAATATAACTTGTGACTCTCTTCAGAGTTCTGTGTCTTGTTATCTGTTATCAAATCGTAATCTAAAAAAAAATAATAAAAAATATAATAATAACTGAAATTTAGCATGTGGTAACTGAGACTACTGAGACAGTCACACCGTACACAATTAGCAGTAGGGCTTTCAACTCCATTTAATTCTTAGTGACCTCAGGCGGTCAAATCTTGCATTCCAATTCAGACGAAGTTCCTGATCTTCACTGGTGATAAAGTATTGTCGTCGTAGTCATTAAGGTTACGAATTCCCCCCTTTATAGTATTTATTTGGTGACTCAACTTATCCTCGTGAACTTAGCGAGTGAAATTTCATATATGAAGATTAACCCGTTTCTTAATAATATATAGTGCTGATAATTCCTACACAAAAAAATTATATGAAACCTTATGTTTCCTTTGGTAAAATGTGTTTTTTTTTAAAATCCTTTATATTAACTCGTGGCGTCTGCTTGATTGATGCCTTGATTTGTTTGTTTGCCGGAAAAAAACTTTTGATCGATTTTTATCCTACTTCCCCGTATGCTAGTGAGCTGAAATTTAGCAGGTAGACTCGTGCCGGCGATAAAAATAATCTATCAAAGTTTCAGATATATCGAATGTACTGTAATGAAATCAATGATTTTTTTTATTATCTCTATTTATCTCTATGTAGCATGTTAATTTTTGTGCTAGGGTTTCGCGGTGCGTATTATATTGAACAACCTTTTTATTACTTTCCTGTCACGCGGTGCGGTGCGTATAATATTGACGATACCTTTTTTAAAATATATTCTCGCTCTGTAAATGTAAATGCTAGTGATTGCTAGTATGATCGTGGTGCGCACTATATCAAAACATGTTTTTATAACCGTTTTCCCGTAATCAATTCGAGCTGAAATTTAGCAAGCACACTGTAAAAAAAAATTTGTACTATAAATCCTTTATATATGAGACATAACTAAAATTTTGGGATTTTTGTATTGTCGTGCGATGCGTATTATAATGAACATTCTTTTAGTTATGTCTCGTAAATAAAGGATTTATAGTCAAAAAGCTTTGTTTTTTTACGGGGTTTAAAAAAATGTAATCCTATGTTAGTCTTCTTGCGTTAACTAAATACTTGAGTCTTAAAAGAGACTATTAAATATTACGAATAGAAGAATTACGATCTTGAGAGTGGAACTATTTTAACAGCGGGACTTCTCATTTTATTTCATTTCTCTAGATACACGTTACTTTCTTGTTTAACGAAAGTTATTCCAAATACAACTGTCTGATAAAACATATACTCTCTTAACCATTTTTGAGAATATGTTAATAAAGAAGGGTTACAATAACGAGATAATGAGAACCTTTGATTTTTTTAATACCAATTGTGATTCTCATACATCTCATTTATACCTGGAATAGTATATAAAGATAAACAATACGCCAGTGATATATATGTGATGGAATAGTATATAAAGATACTCAAAACGTCATCAATTCATGTGTATGTTGTTATCATTGCCAGCACAACAAAAATCCAATGCTTACACGAAACTCCCCTCATCTTTGCCCCCCCCACACACACACTCACATCTCTCCCCACCACCATCACCACATATACAACCCACACATCTGCATCAACAAAACACACAACATGTATTTGTTGTAATTATTTCTAAATTTGATGTGGAATGATGAAAGCATCCATCTAACGGTATTTTATTTACGCGCAAACGCTTTCGTTGTTTAAATCACCAAGATCCAACTTCCGCACGACCCCACAACATCCATCTGATCCAACCCCCAGCTCAACATTCCATATTCCATCCCTACCTCCTGCCTCCCCCCCCTCAACTCCAGCCTCCCGATCTTATTCCGTCCCTCCATCTCGCCTCGGTAAATTGATGCCGATATGATATCCTCGTGTCATTCACAGCCGCTCGTATCCTGCAAAGTGTGAGCCCGACTCTAACCCTCGGAGTCGTCGTGATGACGACACGGTCACGCGGGACCAACTTTTGACTGAACGTTTGGTCTCTTGGTCAAACAATCTAGAGCCCCCCATAAGTAGGATGGACCAGCAAATTGAGCTGTCCCCAGTGACCGACTCCGTGCTGGCTCTCAGGTCACCGCTTGATATTATTGTCTTATTTCAATCAATATCCCCAGCTATAAATAGCCACAGAGGTTAGGCCACTAAGGAAGGGAGATAAGTACAGCGAGCTCAGTTTCTTCCCTTGGAAAAAAAGTTATTTGAATTTTGCATTAGTCAGAGGTGTTTCAAACGGTCAAAACTGGTCCAGAGCGAAATAAATATTAGCCACGTGACAAAGGCGGCGATATGTTTTTAAGAAGATACAAAAAAGTTATAACGATATGTAAGATGCACCAAACAAGGACGCCACGGCAATGTATAATTCTAGAATGATTAGCCCGTGCCTAAACAGAAACCCAAAACGCTACCAAACAGAAAACCAAAACGCTACCAAACAGAAAACCAAAACGCTACCAAACAGAAAACCAAAACGCTACCAAACAGAAACCCAAAACGCTACCAAACAGAAAACCAAAACGCTACCAAACAGAAACCCAAAACGCTACCAAACAGAAACCCAAAACGCTACCAAACAGAAAACCCAAAACGCTACCAAACAGAAACCCAAAACGCTACCAAACAGAAAACCCAAAACGCTACCAAACAGAAAACCAAAACGCTACCAAACAGAAACCCAAAACGCTACCAAACAGAAACCCAAAACGCTACCAAACAGAAAACCAAAACGCTACCAAACAGAAACCCAAAACGCTACCAAACAGAAAACCAAAACGCTACCAAACAGAAAACCAAAACGACAAACGACCCAAAACGCTACCAAACAGAAAACCAAAACGCTACCAAACAGAAAACCAAAACGCTACCAAACAGAAACCCAAAACGCTACCAAACAGAAAACCAAAACGCTACCAAACAGAAACCCAAAACGCTACCAAACAGAAACCCAAAACGCTACCAAACAGAAACCCAAAACGCTACCAAACAGAAACCTAAAACGCTACCAAACAGAAACCCAAAACGCTACCAAACAGAAAACCAAAACGCTACCAAACGGAAACCCAAAACGCTACCAAACAGAAACCCAAAACGCTACCAAACAAAAACCCAAAACGCTACCAAACAAAAACCCAAAAAGCTACCAAACAAAAAACCAAAACGCTACCAAACAGAAACCCAAAACGCTACCAAACAAAAACCCAAAAAGCTACCAAACAAAAACCCAAAAAGCTACCAAACAAAAACCCAAAACGCTACCAAACAGAAACCCAAAACGCTACAAAACAAAAAACCCAAAAAGCTACCAAACAAAAACCCAAAAAGCTACCAAACAAAAACCCAAAACGCTACCAAACAGAAACCCAAAACGCTACCAAACAAAAACCCAAAACGCTACCAAACAAAAACCCAAAAAGCTACCAAACAAAACCCAAAACGCTACCAAACAGAAACCCAAAACGCTACCAAACAAAAACCCAAAACGCTACCAAACAAAAACCCAAAACGCTACCAAACAAAAACCCAAAACGCTACCAGACAGACCTTCAGCTTCATTAGTCCTTCCGTTTTCAACAACATGTTCAAGTCGTGTTTATTGTGTACGTGACTTGGTCATTCACATTATAGCTACTTCATTGTAATGTGTAAAGCGTATGTGACTTGGTCATTCACATTATAGCTACTTCATTGTAATGTGTAAAGCGTATGTGACTTGGTCATTCACATTTTAGCTACTTCAGTTAAATGTGTAAAGCGTATGTGACTTGGTCATTCACATTATAGCTACTTCATTGTAATGTGTAAAGCGTATGTGACTTCTTGATCATTCACATTATAGCTACTTCATTTAAATGTGTAAAATGGATGTGACTTGGTCATTCACATTATAGCTACTTCATTTAAATGTGTAAAGCGTATGTGACTAGGTCATTCACATTATAGCTACTTCATTTAAATGTGTAAAATGGATGTGACTTGGTCATTCTCACAGCGAATATGTTGCAATGTTTAGAGTGTATTGGTTGATATTTGGTCTAACTATTTTACATGCGGGTATGAATTTCTAGAGACATGTCCTTTCAGTGGAAGTATTGTGCAATGAAAGCAAAGTTCACGAAGTCATTATTCACTTTTTATCTCAGGAATTAGTTCATTTTTGGCATTGCTACTTTGTAAATCCGAGTTTAGTTCATTTTGGCATTTGTACCTCAGAGTTAAGTTCATCTGAACATTTATTTTACCTTTGTAACTCAAATTACATTTTTGTTAATGTGAACATTTTTTACCTTTGTAACTCAATTTAGAGTTCTGTTCATGTGAACATTTGTTACCTTTGTAACTCAATTTAGAGTTTTGTTCATGTTAACATTTTTTTTTACCATTGTAACTCAATTTAGAGTTTTGTTTATGTGAACCTTTTTTTTTACCTTTGTAACTCAATTTAGAGTTTTGTTCACGTGAACACTGTTGGGGCGATTTTTCCCCCATTTGTAATTCAGGTGTTGTATAGCTTTTTAAAAAAATAAAAAAATAAATAATCTTTTCACTTGTATAACCGAGATACCGGCTTAAAATACTTGCCGTTGTCATGACAACGGTGTGACATCATACAGTTTCATCTTTCCGCATTAATAAAAACTCGGATTGTAATAACTGGTCCGTTATTGTCATAGGTCTTCAGAAACACGAGAACAGTGTTTTATTTTAATATTTATTTTTGTTTTCATTGTTATTTGCTCATTCACTTTTTTTTCTTCTTTTTTTGTACCTTTTTTGTGGAGGGGTGTATTTTTGGTGGGTTAGATTTTAAATTGTAAGTTGTTTTTTTCTTCATTCAATGTAACGATCTTGAGTTACTAGGCAGAGGCGTAGCTCTATCAACGATTGAAGAGAGGCAAGTTGAAAAAAAAATCCACCTAGAAGATATATTTATCTTTTCACCCCGGATATATATTCCTTAACACATGGCTAGAGACGGATCTAAGTATGGATTTCATCACGTCTCAAGTACTCTCTGCCCCTCGCTTACTGACATTATAGTTTTACAAACTTGTATGACGAGTATTCATTATTTTGATTCGCCACTAGAAAAAATTATAATGTATATATATTTTTTAAGGGTTTTTATTTGAATATTCTCATAACTGAAAGTCTTTAAATTGTCCGCCGTTTCAATTTTAAACTAATAGAGACTTGTGTCGTTATTTCTTTGTTAACAGACGCCACGATTGTGTTTGTACGCATGAAGACCTCCTAACATAAGTAGATTATGTGAAGATAAGTTTAGTACCTCAGTTTCACATTTACATATTTACCTACGTCTCACAATCCCCTTGACATATACCCGATCATTCTATCTAATAATAATAATAATAAAAATAATAGTAATAATAATAGTAATAATTGATAGTTTATAAAGCGCTTTATCCCAGCAAGGAACCGGGCTCACAGCGCTTTACATGGAGATCATAACATACATATAATAATTAAATGACCATTCATACCATAATAACAACATAAAGGACAGTACATTACACATAAGCAACGTTAATCATTAAAAGAAAATATTGTTTCATTAATTCTGTAAATACATTTTGAAAAGATGCGTCTTAAGTGAAGTCTTGAAGGACTTGGTAGTTGGAATACTACGGATGTGTAATGGTAGAGAATTCCATTGTTTGGCTGCACAAAAAGAGAATGACCTTTCGCCAAATGTTTTAGTTCGTGTCATTGGAACACAGAGAATACGTGTGTCAGCAGAAGAGCGTAGCTGACGACTCGGTGAGTAGACCGACAGAAGCTCAGAAATATAGGAAGGGGATGAGTCAGAAAAGAAGTTGTGACAGAGAACAGCCAGTTTGTAATCAATTCGAGCTTGTATATGTAGCCAATGAAGTGAGTAAAGTAGCGGAATAACATGGTCATGTTTTTTTTTGCCTTCAGAACTAGTCTGGCAGCTGAATTTTGAACTTTCTGTAGTTTTTAAATACCCTATATTAACTTCACCGCCGTCTCTCTCTGTCTTGGGCACCGCGGAAAATTAGAAGTCAAAATTGACCCACTTCCCGTCATGCCATCGAGATGAAATTTAACACACGGACCCGTGTAACCTAACTATTCATCGTACCAAAAATAGGTATACCGGCGGGCTTTTGTTTACATTTTGCGTGTCACGCTGAGCTCGGTCCAGCGATCGGTGACAAGACCTTTACCCTCTCCCACCCCCCGCCCCGGGTTAAAAGCAAAGGGGAGTTAAGACAGATTCAGTCTGTAAATATTTGTCGCGTTTGAACATAATCAATACTTTTAGTTATGTCTTATATATATGGGATTTATAGTCAAAAATTTTGTTTTTACGGGTTTGTTTTATTAAATCCCTTATATTAACTTCACCGCCGCCTCTGTCTCTCTGTCTGTCTTGGGTGGGCACCGCGGAAAAACATAAGTAAAAAATGACCCGCTTCCCGTCATGCCATCGAGCTGAAATTTCGCACACGGACCCGTGTCACCTAACAATGCATCGTATCAAAAATTCAGATCGATCGAACGTACAGTTATTAAATTAATGCATTTTTAGTTTATGTATATAAACTATCTGTAGTGCACTCCCTTACCATGGCCTACTAAAGGTGAACCACTCTACAATGAAATCCTATATCGTAGCTACTCCATGGTGTTTTTAAAAGGTAATTATTTAAAAAGAAAGAAAAAACTCGGCTGTTTTTAGCCATTCAGGAATATCTTCTGTCAAAATTAAGATTTTAAATAAACATAATATAATCCTTGGACTTAGTGTGATGGTTTAAAATATTTATTTATTTATTTTGATTTATTTTTAAACTATTTTTTGGGGTGGGGGGATGTCTTGTTATCCTATGACAATTTTTCTGTTGCGTGACAAACGGATCTATTGAATACTTCACTCCGGATACAATGAGTTCTTTACTCTGGATACATTGAGTACTTCACTCCGGATACAATGAGTACTTTACTCTGGATACACGGAGTACTTTACTCTGGATACATTGAGTTCTTAACTCCGGATACAATGAGTACTTTACTCTGGATACACGGAGTACTTTACTCTGGATACATTGAGTTCTTAACTCTGGATACACTGAGTACTTTACTCCGGATACAATGAGTAATTTACTCTGGATACAATGAGTACTTCACTCCGGATACAATGAGTTTTTTACTCCGGATACCTTGAGCACTTTACTCTGGATACACTGAGTACTTTACTACGGCCTACAAACAGATTTAGGAAACAGCCGCTGTTGCAGATTGTTGAGACAGCGGCTGTAGCTCGCACAGCTTTCACTTGAAGTATTTGAACAATTCAGTTATCCCGGGAGGCAAATAAAGTATCATTTCTGTCTTCTGTCGTTCTTGATATAACAAAAAATGTGTGCTTTAAATATGTTTACTTGGTATACTTTTACATTTATCTTTTTGTTTTCATATACAACATCCTAACCTACCCATCGGCATTTCTGGAAGGTGTGTGTCCGACCGATTTGAATCGATCCTGAACCTTCCTCACTCATCTCTCTATCTCTCTCTTTTCTTAAAACTTCTATTTAAAAAAAAAGTTTTACTTATACCCCAACCAGCCCCTGTACCTAATGTCTGAATGTGACGTCTCGCAAATCAGATCGCCAAAGCTCTTCCCGGGTTATTTCTTTGGGTCCCTCATCCTCTCCTAAACCCCCCTCCCCACACACACAACTCCTCTTCAGCCGACCCCTCCTCATCGATTTCCCGCCACCCCCCACCCCGATGTCTAACCCCTGGTATTTTTTGCCCCAATATCTGCTTTCCTCATCCCAGCGCTCCACGCGTGAGCTAGAATAGCAGAGCAGTGGGGAAGGGAGTTAACTCTGCTATCTCCGACTGACACGAGTTACCAACAGTTTGTGTATTGGTCATCTAAAAAGGATCGCGGTACTAACGAGATTTTATTTTTCTTCTACACCACTGTCTGGATTTCTAAACATTTGAGGAATTTTCTTTGAATTTATTGTTCGGTTTTTAGTGTTTGTTATTTTATATCAAGTATTCGGTGCGCATATGTTCATAATGTAAAGGCCAATTCATGCAGTTTACATAATTCTATGTTGGTTCTAGCCAGAGTAAATATTTCCATTACAATAGGAAGCCATTGTGAAAAAGTAATTAAATACGTCTGTGCTATTTGCCGTTGCTTTGAAATTGCATATATGACGCCTATTTCAGTACCATAATGATGAAATACTCCAGGATACATTAGACATGTCTTTGAATCTACTGTACAACTAGTTCTTTACAAAATGTGGACCTAATGTTCTATACTCTGTAGACCTCTACTATAAACCTACAGTTTTACTAACTATAGACCTAATGCTTTATACTCTGCGGGCCTGATTTACTTACTATGGACCTACTGTTTTAATAAATGTGCACCTATTGTTTATAGTCAGTGGACCAAATGCTTTATAATGTGTTGACCTATTGTTTTATAATTTGTGGACCTGTTTTACTAGCAATGGACCTCGTGTTTTATAGTCAGTGGACCTATTGTTTTATAGTCAGTGGACCTATTGTTTTATAGTCAGTGGACCTATTGTTTTATAGTCTGTGGACCTATTGTTTTATAGTCAGTGGACCTATTGTTTTATAGTCAGTGGACCTATTGTTTTATAGTCAGTGGACCTATTGTTTTATAGTCAGTGGACCTATTGTTTTATAGTCAGTGGACCTATTGTTTTATAGTCAGTGGACCTATTGTTTTATATTCTGTTGACCTATTGTTTTATAGTCAGTGGACCTATTGTTTTATAGTCAGTGGACCTATTGTTTTATAGTCAGTGGACCTATTGTTTTATAGTCAGTGGACCTATTGTTTTATAGTCAGTGGACCTATTGTTTTATAGTCAGTGGACCTATTGTTTTATAGTCAGTGGACCTATTGTTTTATAGTCAGTGGACCTATTGTTTTATAGTCAGTGGACCTATTGTTTTATAGTCAGTGGACCTATTGTTTTATAGTCAGTGGACCTATTGTTTTATAGTCAGTGGACCTATTGTTTTATAGTCAGTGGACCTATTGTTTTATAGTCAGTGGACCTATTGTTTTATAGTCAGTGGACCTATTGTTTTATAGTCAGTGGACCTATTGTTTTATAGTCTGTTGACCTATTGTTTTATAGTCAGTGGACCTATTGTTTTATAGCTTGTGGGCCTGTTGTTTTATAGTCAGTGGACCAAATGTTTTATAATGTGTTGACCTATTGATTTATAATTTGTGGACCTGTTTTACTAGCAATGGACCTCGTGTTTTATAGTCAGTGGACCTATTGTTTTATAGCTTGTGGGCCTGTTGTTTTACACACTGTGGACCTTCCATTGGATAATGTGGAATAAACTAACCGTCAATCCACGTGTGATATTGTTGCCAAAAGTCCTTACATAAGATATTGGTCAAAATTCAATTAATGTGAACTTGTAATTAAAGTTGAGTATGTGAGACATTTAGTTGTGAGTGTTTGAGAGTAGCGGCCAAGTGACGGCCATGTGACGGCCACGTGACGGCCATGTGACGGCCATGTGACGCACTTTTACGTCCACACAGCATCAACATTTATGACATCAGTATGAATGGCCAAATGACAAATAAATATATTTATAGATAAAACAATCCCTGGTCCCTTGAACTAGTGTCTGGTAGGATTGCATAAATTATCCACTTGTGTCTGGTAGGATTGCATAAATTATCCACTTGTGTCTGGTAGGATTGCATAAATTATCCACTTGTGCCTGGTGGGATTGCATAAATTATCCACTTGTGCCTGGTAAAATTTCATAAATTATCCACTTGTGCCTGGTAGGATTTCATAAATTATCCACGTGTGCCTGGTAAAATTTCATAAATTATCCACTTGTGCCTGGTAGGATTTCATAAATTATCCACGTGTGCATGGTAAAATTTAATAAATTATTCACTTGCGCCTGGTAAAATTTCATAAATTATCCACTTGTGCCTGGTAGGATTTCATAAATTATCCACGTGTGCATGATAAGATTTAATAAATTATTCACTTGTGCCAATTATGAATTCGTAAATTCTTTACTTGTCCCTGGTAAGCATTCATGAATTATTCACTAGTTCCTGCTAGGCTGCCATAAGTTATTCACTAATCCCTTGTACGATTTCACATAATATCCACCGGTGCGTTAAATGTCTTTCGTATGTAAACAGTAAACACTCAATTATTTGGAAAATAAAGTTGATTTTTTTTTGTTTTTAAATAAATTTTATCATTGAACATTAATATCATTTATTATACGAGTGATACTCGGATTGTTGTTATTAGTTGATCGTCGACCTGTCTGAAGTTCCATGTCGGAATACAATCCATGTTGAAATCCAATCCATGTTGGAATCCAATCCATGTAGCAATTCAATTCATGTTGAAATCCAATCCATGTTGGAATCCAATCCATGTAGCAATTCAATTCATGTTGAAATCCAATCCATGTTGGAATCCAATCCGTGTAGAAATTCAATTCATCTTGGAATTCAATTCATTTTGACACTCAATCGATTTAGCTTTCCCCCATGTTTGAATTCAATCCATGTTTTAATCCAATCCATGTTGGAATACAATCCATATGCGAATCCAAATCTATTTTGGAATCCAATCTATGTTGGAATCCAATCTATGTTGGAATCCAATCCATGTAGGTATCCAATTCATGTTGGAATACAATCAATATTGGAATCCAATTCATGTTGGAATCCAATTCATGTTGGAATACAATCCATGTTGGAATCAATTTTCTGAGCTCGGCTTGACCGCCAATCAAATGTGACCCAGTTTACAATTATGATAATTTCTTTAAAAGCTATCCTGAAATAACAAAAAGTCTGCTTTCACAAACTCCAGGCTGCTGCTCATACGTCATCGGTGTTATTGTGTTGTTGATTTTTATGTAGCGCGCTCTCGTCATATTGCAGCTCTTCCGTCACAGCCATCCCTCTCCCCACCCACCCTCAACTAATACTCAGAAATGATAACAGCATCGAGATAACGAGTTTTGTCTGTTTGTCAGCATGGACGGATCGAGGGCGGATCGAGGGCCTTAATCCCTGAGTTTTTTTATTTCTTTTTTTTATTAAGGGAATAGGATAGTGGGTTTTTCCTCCTTCTCTCTCCCTCCCTCTTCCCCCCCTCGCGCTCGCTCTCTCTCTCTCTCTCTCTCTCTGGTTGTACACAACGACGCGGCTGTTAATAATTAACCATTGGGAGATGGTAGTTGAGATAAGTCTGTCTGTGTTAATCAGTGGCGGTTATTATGTGATGTACGGTAGTAGGTCGTCTTTCACCCCTAAAATTAGTTAGTAGTTGTTCACTTAGCCAGAGAAATAAAACTCGTGCTATTGCTGTTACCGCGTGGGTCGTTAAATGGTCGGAAACATTGTTATAACCTGCTGGTGAAAGAGTGAACGATATTGTTTGATGACCTCCTTCAATGTGCTGGTAAAAACACAACTTCTCCTTCACTATATACACAACTTCTCCTTCACCCTACACAACTTCTCCTTCACTATATACACAAATTATCCTTCTCTATACACAACTTCCCCTTCTCTATACTCAACTTCTCCTTCTACACACGAAAATTCCTCTTCGCTATACAAAACTTCTCCTTCTCTATACACAACTTCTCCTTCTCTGTACACAACTTCTCCTTCTCTGTACACAACTTCTCCTTCTCTATACACAACTTGTCCTTCTCCACACGAAAATTCTCCTTCTCTATAAACAACTTCTCCTTCTCTATACACAACTCCTCCTTCTCTATACACAACTTCTCCTTCTCTATACACAACTTCTCCTTCTCTATACACAACTCCTCCTTCTCTATACACAACTTCCTTTTCTCTATACACAACTTCCTTTTCTCTATCTGTCTTCTAATTCTCTGATATCCTCGCACGGCTATCCTCCTCTTTAATATCATCCTCTGCTGATTGTCTCCCTCCTCAGTTCCCACACCCCTCACCAAATCCTGCCAGCCTCCACCACCCCTACACCCCCACCCTGTCCCATGTTCCTACACTCCCACGCCTCGCCCACCCCTTGCCCTCTCATCTCCCACGATCCCTGGCGACCAGTTTTAACGTTATTCCAAATAGATGTCATCTGTTCAATTTAAATGACATCGCGTTCTAATAACCTAGCGTCCAAAGGACTTTGCGGTCAGATGACTTGGCGGTCAGATGACTTGGCGGTCAGATGACTTGGCGGTCAGATGACTTGGCGTTCAGATGACTTGGCGTTCAGATGACTTGGCGTTCAGATGACTTGGCGTTCAGATGACTTGGCGGTCAGATGACTTGGCGGTCAGATGACTTGGCGTTCAGATGACTTGGCGTTCAGATGACTTGGCGTTCAGATGACTCGGCGTTCAGATGACTTGGCGTTCAGATGACTTGGCGGTGAAATGACTTGGCGTTCAGATGACTTGGCGGTCAAATGACTTGGCGTTCAGTTGACTTGGCGTTCAGATGACTTGGCGTTCAGATGACTTGGCGGTCAGATGACTTGGCGGTCAGATGACTTGGCGGTCAGATGACTTGGCGTTCAGATGACTTGGCGTTCAGATGACTTGGCGTTCAGATGACTCGGCGTTCAGATGACTTGGCGTTCAGATGACTTGGCGGTCAAATGACTTAGCGTTCAGATGACTTGGCGGTCAAATGACTTGGCGTTCAGTTGACTTGGCGTTCAGATGACTTGGCGTTCAGATGACTTGGCGGTCAGATGACTTGGCGGTCAGATGACTTGGCGTTCAGATGACTTGGCGTTCAGATGACTTGGCGTTCAGATGACTCGGCGTTCAGATGACTTGGCGTTCAGATGACTTGGCGGTCAAATAACTTGGCGTTCAGATGACTTGGCGGTCAAATGACTTGGCGTTCAGATGACTTGGCGGTCAAATGACTTGGCGTTCAGTTGACTTGGCGTTCAGATGACTTGGCGGTCAGATGACTTGGCGTTCAGATGACTTGGCGTTCAGATGACTTGGCGGTCAAATGACTTGGCGTTCAGATGACTTTGCGGTCAAATGACTTGGCGTTCCGATGACTTGGCGTTCATAATGAATACTTTCATTTACATGGCCTAGATTTTGCGATCAAGTTTTTTCGAGAGAACATAATAATATGTTGACCCAATGATACAAAAACCTCGTCAAGTTCACACTTTTATTATCAAATGAAAGTCAGAGGAATTCCAATTTTTAGTGAGAACTCCTTTGTGGAAATATATTAATCATGGATAATCCCCCTTCCTTTTGTTAGTCAGTAACCAGATTTACACACTTCTTTTCGCCACGCTTTCTCTTTCCTTGTGTGATTACTTCTCCAAGTACACTCACACTCATGGCCAACCCATATTTATCTCAGATTTCGTAATGAAAAATCTCTTCCCATTATTTAGCTCCATCTTTAACTAAACCAGCGACCGTAATTGCTATTTAAAACCCCATTTGAGGGCGAGGTATGAAAAGGAAATGATTTTTTTCTTCAAACTTTAAATGGATTCCTACTCTGCCCCGTCCCACAATGAAAAATTAATTTAGTCTACGCCACTGTTTTCTATTTCTAGCTTCACATCTCGGCTTTTTAAAACTTTGTAATTACTCGACACTGGTTTAATCTCTTAGTTACAGACAATAGGTTTCAAAATTCTAGTTATTTAGGACTGATTTAATATTCTAGATACTTGCAAGTGATTTAAATTCTTGCTACTTACGACTGGTTTAAAAAATCTAGTTACTTACGACTGGTTTAAAAATCTAGTTACCCACGACTGATTTACAATTTTAGAGACTTACGACTGGTTTAAAATCTAGTTTCTCCCCATTGGTTTTAAAATTCTAGTTACTCGCCGCTGATTTAAGATTCTAGTTTTGTTTTTGGTCACTTCATTAAAATCTCAGATCTCAGATACAGAACCCGTCGCAATAATTGACTACTGATAACTGCGTGATTGCTGGGAACGAAGGTCTGTACCCGATGTGCATTATGTTGGCGATGATTCTTGTTTTTTTTAAATTTGTTTAATTATAACCCAAAGTTCAACCCAAAAACTCCCCGCTACTTTTAAAGGTCTCTGCCGAAAAGTTTGGTATTTCCATTTTAGTGCATCTCAGCAATCGTTGCTTTGACTAGAACAATAAAGCTGACACTGACAATGACAGAAACTATAGATATTGATTGCCGACAATAAAATGCACTGACTTGGACAATAGAGCTGACACTGACAATGACTGAAACTATAGATAAACGTATTTCCATAAAGGAGATTTGTGTTTTAGTGGATGCTAATTCATTTTAAATAATTTGACATCCGATGTTTAACGAGATCTGACTGGACGACTGCTTACAATTGTCAACGTTTGTTCTTGAAGCCCCTATGGTTGTATAGTGTATTACGTCATTGGAGCTATATTTATTTGTTTGTTTATAGAAACTACTCTCATACCCCCCACCCCACCCAAAGAAATGGCTGTTGGAGATCTCACTCTACGTATCTTCTTATCTTATCTTATCTTATCTTATCTTATAACTTCTTATCCTATATCTTACATACGCTCTTTGTATACAGAAGAATATTGCATCCTCACTAGGGTGGGTATCTGCCGACCGGGCCGGAAGCTAGGTTTGCCCACCCTCTTCCCCCAAAAAACTGGTTAAGTATGTTGATACCATAAGAAAAGAAAAAAAATTTTTGGAGAGTGATAATAATGAAACAATTTTTTTTATTATATATTAGAAATAAATAGGAAAATCGTTTAAATCTTGATCTAAAATTGAATTTTACTGCTTTAACTCATGGTATAATCTTTTGATAAATCAATTTTGTCAGCTAATGTCATGCTCAATGGCTGAAATAACTCTAGGTTAGTTACAATTAGGGCTAACCCAACTCGTGCTACCCTACCGTACTTTTCTTTATTTTTGCAACGTTTCGTTTTTTACACTGCTGACTAATACATTGATTTTGAATTTCACGTAAAACAAATTAAAATATTACGCACCAAGCGAAATCGGGAATTTTCTGTAGGTTATTTATTACTTAAATTGACAACTTTCAAAGAGAATATGATTTTGTTATTTATATTATTTATTTATTTGGGGGTGGGGGTGGGGGATTTCTTCAGATTTTGGGGCTCATTTACCTCTCTCTTATACGGAGTGCTAAAGATCTCAACATGAGGATGCTTCTATACTGTACCCCAAACCCTGACAATATCCCTCACCCCTCTGTACCCTACTAGTAACCCCCAACCCCAACCCTACCCCCAACCCCAACCCTACCCCCAACCCCAACCCTACCCCCAACCCCAACCCTACCCCCAACCTCAATCCTACCCCCAACCCCACCCTACCCCCAACCCCACCCCCAACTATAAACCCTACCCCCAACCCCAAACCCTACCCAAACTCAGATCCGAACCCTTCCCCCGACATAAACCCTTGGCCGCCAATTTTAAAAAAATCTGATTCTCTCTTGAGACGTCTTGTTTCTTGTCTCCAGTCGGTCTGCCCACCCACTCTTCCCCTCCTCCACTCTGTTCCTCCCCCCCCCAAAAAAAAATACACCCCCCTTCAAATCGATACCGCCCCAGCCAATATAAGCCATGCAATAACTTTAGAAGGGGCGGCCATTTTGAAGAGAGCTGGACAAATGGTGAGATTGAAAGCCGGGTCAGAGAAGGTCAGTTGAACTCTACGATTCTCGGCAAACTGTATCCTACACGCACGAGATTACACGCACACGCTAGCGCGCCGCACGCCAACGTGCATAGACCCACTCGTAGCACCCACGCGTAACACCCACACGCAACACCCACTAGGGATAGCTTCACACGTAGGCATTCACCCACGCCTTTGAACCCACTCACACGCAACTCGCGTGTTGAATCAAGAATGGTGTCTATGTAGAGGCACGTACTAGGATCAACTAGCAAGTACAATCCAGGCAGCAGCTTCAGGGAATATAAAAAAAAGTAAATATAAAACCAATTAGAATATTTTCTTGTCTATTTCAAACTTGTGGAAATAATTATTGTATCTAAGAGTGTTTTGTAATTGCTCTGTCTTGCTAGTCAAGTTCTCTCAAATCACCAACGAACATTTTTTGTAATACTATAATTATACTTTGAAATGTTCTATCCTCAGAATGTAATACAAAGCGACTATGTTGTTTTTTTTTAAAAAAACAACAACATCTCATCCGCATTCCTGTACTCTTTGCGCATCGTGATGCGCACTCATTCGATGTGTTCCCCGCCGTGCGGCTGATCATGTACAGAGATCGTGCTGGCAAAAAAAAACTCAATTTTCCGTTATGGTACTATCGCTGTTTGTCCTTGAATGACATGTATGTTAAATTTGAAATGGTTCTCCCAAAAAAATGGCAACGTTAATCCAAATAGAATGTATGTCACTGCATGTGGATATTATTATCATATATATTATTATATTTACGCTCAATTATGTAGCCTAACGCTAAGGGACATCACTCTGATTTTTTTTTAAAATTGGATAATCATTTTGGTTTCCAGATTAACATTAAACACCCTCCACACTATTATTAATAATTGAACAATTTCATGCGGACGTTCGATAAGAGTTATTTTTGGTGCAGTAATTTGGTGCGCTGCTTTCTAAAGTTACTTTAAAAATCGTGTGGTGATTAGCACTGTAAAAAAATATTATATACATACTTTGTGTACATTTCAGGAATATTTCGTATTTATCATACAAGGATAAGTTACTTGGGCTTTTGACAAAAAAACCAACCCCTTATTATAAAATACTTATGTGTACATTTAAGAAAGTTTAATATTACGTATTTATCATACAAGGACAAGTTAGGTGGGCTTTTGAAGAAGGTGGGCGCCATGGGCGCCCTTAAAAAAGGGGGCGCCGATGCGCCACGGCGCCGCAGCACAAACTAGAACGATAATATGCTAATATAATTTATCTTATCTGAGAGTGCTACAACAACTAGTGGCATTCGTAAAATAGTAAACACTTTCCAAGTATCATGTCAGAAACCCGATCTGCTCGCTGGTTACTTTTATCTTTGAATAAAACTTTCAGACCACACGGCGTTTAAGACAATCTTTCTTTTATATCATCATGTATCGCTGAATCTGGGACGTCCCAATTGGCTGCGATGACATGATGCGGAAGCGTGCGCACTATTTTTTAATGTTATTTTCCGATTATTTGTTGCACACCAAAGCTAGAACTAATGGGCGTTCGTGCGTACACTCGCTTTTGCACAACGCCTTATTCTTATCTTCAAAAAAAAATTAAAAAATTATAAAACATACTTTGAGAGATTTGACGTTCCGGGTTGGTGTGTGTGGGTGTGGGGAGGGGGGGGTGTAGAATCAAAAGAAAACGTATACGTGTTCTCTAATGTCAAGGAATATTGAATCAGAAACAATGACCTGAAAATATTGGCACATCTCCATTTCTTTCCCAACAATCTTATTCCCCAAGATAGACCTAACACACGCTAATCAATACACCAGAAAAGAATAGGGATGCGTGTATATATAAATATATATTAAATTTAGATAGTTATATTATGGATAAATTTTTCATTTCCGTTGAACTTGATCTACACTGTCGCTTGGTGATGATGATATGGGAAAGGTTTCTTGGTCTCACTGACGTTCGATGACATCTTTCACTTCCTGCTTCATGCAAATCTTCAATCCCTGTTACCCGTGTGTAAAGTTCATTTTTCTGGGTTGAAAAATAATTAAAGAATTGATGGAGGAGAATTTTTGTTTTTGGCTGTAAAAAAACACACACGAAGGAAGTATTGGATTCAGTAATACGGTGACGATGCATGATGATGAGTGATGCGTGGGTGGTTGTGTCTGCAGGAGATATAACTTGATAACTCGGAAAGACAAGGATGTCATTTTAAAAAAGAAGAAGTTATAAAATGTGTGGGTGGAGAATAAAAAGTGTTGTGATAGTGATGAGAGGGGCAAAATTGATTTTCATTTTCGAACTTGATCGGAAAATTATTGAAACTCATAATATTTTGGGCAAAGTCAGGTTTTTTACACACACAGAACTATTTTTTGCCCGACCTGTGATATATTTATTAATCCGAGATTCACTTTAACGATTTAAGAAGAGAGCAAGATAATCATATTCCAAAAATATACGTAGGTTTTAACCCGAACGCCGAGTCATCTACTCCATTCACCCCCTCCACCGATGTGATCCACCCAGCCACCTCACTCCTCCACCGACCTACTCCATTCACCCCCTCCACCGACGTGATCCACCCAGCCACCTACTCCCTCCACCGACCTACTCCATTCACCCCCTCCACCGACGTGATCCACCCAGCCACCTACTCCCTCCACCGACCTACTCCATTCACCCCCTCCACCGACGTGATCCAACCAGCCAACTACTCCCTCCACCGACCTACTCCATTCACCCCCTCCACCGACGTGATCCACCCAGCCACCTACACCCTCCACCGACCTACTCTAATCACCCCCTCCACCGACGTGATCCACCCAGCCACCTACTCACCCCCTCACACTCCCATCAGCCTACTCCAACGACCTCTCCATCGTCATTACTCAAGTTAAACCTTGTCAGACTGTCCATCGCCCTAAGCTAAATATCAATTCTTATGAAAATCTCCACCCCAAAGTGATTAATTGGCTAAATTTAAAGTGGTTCATCCACATAATTAACCTGATTTAAAAATCACAGGCTATTCTGGCTACTTTTAAAAATTACATTTTTGGGTCCTTATTTGTTTTTGTTTTTTTATATTGTCTGGATATTTTAAAGAATTCTATTACACCGTGCATTCTGAGCCGTAAATTAATTTAGCGTTAGACGTTGTTGACAACTGATTCCAAACCTGGTACGTGTGGCTAATGTCCACCTACCGTGGGAAATTCAAGGAGTGGATAAATCTGGCTTGCCTTCACGCTGTTGTGTTTATTTGGGGTTAACTCCCTTGGTCTTAAAAAAAAATAAATCTTTCAAATAAAATTGTGTGTTAATGATGTGAAGGGTTCTATAATTCTGGAGCGAAGGCCTCGAAACAAGTGCCATATGCTGCTATTTGACAGAGGTGTTCTCTACGTATGTTTTCTGTTGTGCTTTGTTTAATGAATTGGGGGCTGTATAGAAATTCCGGGGTTTGTTAGTAAAAAAACAATTCTCTTTACTTTACAGCAGTAATTATCTGTCATCTGGGTACTATGAAAACATTTTTCCATGCCGTAGCTCGAATATCCCTCACTTACATTTGAACTAGTCTTTCTAAAAGTATTTTTTTTTAAATTTAATGAGTGGGTAGGTTAAAAGCATGAGAATTTGAATTGATCACCAAGAGATAATTTTTAATTCTACTTTTTTTCCTGTTAGAATTCCGTAGTTAAGAGTTCCGGGGGGGGGGTCGGTGGGTTGGTAGAGGTGTGAGGGTGGGGTTGGTAGAAAATAGGAGGTGTGGTGTAGCGGCATGTAAAAAGTGGTGTGGGGGCTGGAGGTGTGGGGGCTGGTAAAAAAAAAGAGGTGGTGGCGAACATAACAAGGTACAGCAGGTAGCGATATTCCGGTTAACCCTTCTAATGTATGAAAATTCTCACTCAGATTTCCTTCCCGCTACACACTTTACACACGCGGGAGCCGATATTTAACTACGGGCCGACTTGAAAATAATGCCCGTCCCATTATCATGTCTCTTTCTACCTCCTTCTGTCCCTCTCCTTCCCTCGCTCTCTCTCTCTCTCTATCTCTCACACTCCCTTCCTGCACCCACCATTTCCTCCCTTTATCTCTAGACCTCTCCCCCCCCCATCTCCCACCCTCACTTTCTGTCTGTCTCACTGTCGCTAATAACAGTGTTACGTTATCGATCTATAGCCAAGGCAGATTAGCTATAAATCGGGACGTGAATGAAATAAAATGAAAACTGACGCCCAAAGACACTTTCTTAAAATCTTATCGAAGGCGGCCAGAGAATCAACATAGACGCTGGCATTTCTTCTTCTTCTTTTTTCATCTGAACCTGCCACAAATTAATCGATTATTCATATTGCATCTGAAAACACGTTTAGTTATTGATTCGTTTGACCGCGTAGATTCGCATGAGTGAGTGGGTGTTGTGGCTTGTTATCAGGAATGAAGTTTACCCCTAGACCTCCCCCCCCCCGCCACCTTTTCACGGCCATCTCTACCTTTAACGCCATTCTTTTATCCACGCTACTCGCTCTTCCTTTGTCCATCTCTTTTCCCCTTTCATGGTCCATCTTTACTCACCCATTCCCTTGATCCACTCTTTCCTATCTATTACTCCCCATCCCTTGTTAATCTCTACCCCCCCCACCTTTTTTCCCTGATCTATTACTCATTATTTTTGTACATCTCTAGTCTCCCTTTCTATCTATTACTACCCCCGTCCCTTGTCTATCTCCATTTCCTCTTCTCTATCTTTATCCCCCCCCCCTTTTCCTTGTCTATCTCTACTCCATTTTTTTTGGCCAATTAGTTCCCCTTCCCTTTATTAATTCCTCTTCCCCTGTCATCTCACTCCGCCTTACTTTGTCCATCCTTATGTATATAGGTATATGTACATATAAAGACAATGTCGAGTTTGGTTACATAAAATATGAGCTTTCTAAGTAGAACCATTGAGACTGTAACAAAAATATTGAGTCCCGTAAACTAACGTAATAAAAAGCTCCACGGAAATTGCGCACTTTGCCATAAAAAATATTTCCCCAGCAACTGGCAACAAAGTGCGTGAAATATTGGCCTAACAAATGTTGGCCTTTTAACTGACATTTGACTTTTTTTTTGTTGTTGTGTTGACAACGTTGACCACAAGGTGAACAAGGTCACAGCACACGTGACCTCTTCCGAATTTTTCTTAAACGAAGCTTGGACAAGATTCTCCCCTCCCCCCACCACGACCCACGTTTCATGGCGACGCCTCTGATTCGAATGGAAGGAGAGCGTTAAAAAAAAAGAATGCCGAGCGGGGTGAGATGGGGAGGGACAGGGACAAAGAACAAATTATTGCGGCAATAAATGGAAACGGGCGGGATCGAAACATCAATAATAGCTGCCGGCATCGATTTGGCGCTTTGATAAATTGCTAGCGTAACACCGTGACGTAATAAGATGAAGTGTTGGTGATGTGGGAGGGGGGTTTTGCGGGGTTGGTTATGAGGATGGTACCACTGAACTGTGAGGGAGCGGGCGTGCGGGGGGGGGAGCCTTTAAGAGTGGTAGGAGCGAAGCTATTGAAAAGAAAAAAAAATGATAAAGGCGTTGATTATGTGGCTAATTGGTTGTTTCTTTCAAAGTGGCCGTCATCGACTGATATTTTGCTTTTGGGGTGGTATGTTTTGTTTACACTTTGACACTGGGTATGTCTTGGTCACACGTTGATATTATGTATTATACATGACTTACTGACACATTGGAATTTGTATAGGTGTGTCTTGGTGAAACATCGGCATTTTGTCGGCGTGTCTTGGTGGCGCATTGATATTTTGTAGTTATGTCTTGGTAACGCATTGACATTTTGTAGGTATGTCTTGGTGACGCATTGATATTTTGTAGGTATGTCTTGTTGACGCATTGATATTTTGTAGGTATGTCTTGGTGACGCATTGATATTTTGTAGGTATGTCTTGGTGACGCATTGATATTTTGTAGGTGCGTCTTGGTGACGCATTGATATTTTGTAGGTGCGTCTTGGTGACGCATTGATATTTTGTAGGTGCGTCTTGGTGACGCATTGACATTTTTTACGTGTCTCTTGCTGACACATGGACACTTTGTATGTATTATGTCTTGAAGACATATGATGTGTCTGTTACACCTTGAAACGCTCTATTCACAGCAAGTTAGTATTGATATGACTTCAGTTTCATTCTTCACCACCTCCTATACCAACTGTCTTCCACCAACGCTGTGTTCTCCAGCCTAATTACCATTAAGAAAAGTTTTTAAACACTTTACAATAATCCTTGATTTGTCTCCCTCCGCCTACAAATCTTTTGATTGGTTGATGTTTGAGGCTGAGCTCTTTGATTGGTTAAACGTTTTAGGTGACCTATTTAGAGGGCATTGAAGTAACAACGAATTAAATCAATATAAACCACTGAATCATTGTGATAGTTGTCTTGAATAGTTCAATACGAGTATATGTGTCAAAGGTCTTCACTTTGTGTCAAAGGTCTGCACTTTGTGTCAAAGGTCTTCACTTTGTGTCAAAGGTCTTCACTTTGTGTGAAAGGTCTTCACTTTGTGTGAAAGGGCTTCACTTTGTGTGAAAGGGCTTCACTTTGTGTGAAAGGGCAATCAAAATGTACATGTATTTCCAAACTGACAATTGGTCTTTATCTTTGCTAATGAAAATGCGTAGATTTTGAACGCCAAGTTAATGGGAAAATTTTTGAAAGTGGTCGAAAAGTGACTAAAGACTTGACACATAGAAATTTCGATTTGATTTAAGACTTGACACACATGACTTAAGAGTTGACAGACATGACTTAAGAGTTGACACCCGTGACTTAAGATTTGACACAAATGACTTAGAGTTGACACACATGACTTAAGATTTGACACACGTGACTTAAGATTTGACACACATGACTTAGAGTTGACACACATGACTTAAGATTTGACACACATGACTTAAGATTTGACACCCGTGACTTAGAGTTGACACACATGACTTACGAGTTGACAGACATGACTTAAGATTTGACTCACATGACTTAGAGTTGACACACATGACTTAAGACTTGACAGACATGACTTAAGATTTGACTCACATGACTTAGAGTTGACACACATGACTTAAGACTTGACAGACATGACTTAAGATTTGACTCACATGAATAAATCTCTAAACACACGACTAATAAGTTGAAAGACAATAATTACAACTTGACACTTGATGCACACGACTTAGTACTTAAATCCAAGTGACTTAGACCTTGATTTCTCACGGCGTGGGGCATAACGATCGTGACTCATGACTTTAAACACTGACTTGGGACTTGGAAGATCTGTGATATGATTCGATAAATAACTTATGACTTGACACATATATTAAGGCGCTATGCATAAGTTATGAATTGACATATTTAACTTTATGAGATCCGAATAACAGGCGCATAAAATCTTGAGCAATGTCTTCAAAGTTTTAATATATTAATATGTAGGCAGCGTATTTTCTGTAGCCATGTTATAAGTATGGACACCCCATCTGTCTCGTTTAACAGGGCGGGAGATATGAAATGAGTTCAAACTGGACTTAAAATACAAATCGTTGTTCACGCGTCACGTGCTTTTCCTGTATAAGTAACTGAAAAAACTTTACTGATTTCTTCTACAAAGAAACAAATACTAATAACACACACAAAACTACAGAACAAAAGTTCATCTTCCTGCTTTTCGAATCATCAACAACGGTCTCGGGCCTTTAAGGATTAACTTGTGACGTCATTCAAGACAACCACGTGATCAAACCAAAGGGATACTCGCTTTTCACCTGGAGGACACCGTCGGGGTAATTATATGTGAATAGAAGTGTATCAATTTTAATTTTGTTTACGGTCTCACTTCTATGACTCCTTCGTTCTTGCACTTTTGTTATTCTGTGACTCATTGGTACTTGCACCGTACTACTTCTATGACTCATTGGTTCTTGCACTGTACTACTTCTATGACTCATTCGATCTTGCGTTGTACTACTTCTATGACTCATTCGATCTTGCACAGTACTACTTCTTTGACTCATTCGATCTTGTGTTGTACTACTTCTATGACTCATTCGATCTTGCACTGTACTATTTCTATGCAATGTTCCCTTTAAGCTGCGCGACTGCACAGGTATCTAACCAACACCGCGCAGCAGTTTGGAATTTCCGCGCAGCAAATTTGGTAAAATACTGCACAAAAAAGGATGATGTGCAACTTTGCACACACGTTTTTTTTACACCGAGCACGGACCAATGAACCTTAGAGTTAGTGGGAACATTGCTTCCATGACCCTTTGGTTCTTACACTGTACTACTTCTATGAAGGTTCCGTTCTTGCCCAGGAATTCAACGCTTGTACTATTTCCTCTGCCCACTATCCGTTCTCTCCTTGTGCTACAACTTCTCTTTTCAAGTAACTTTGTTCTGTATACTGCCATCAATGGCTTTCATCCTTTACACTCTCTCCTTGCTACCTTATTACTATCCAGTCAGCTACAGGCCTTGTATACGTCTCAATTTTTTCAACCCATAAATTCCTCTTCAAATCAAAGGATTTTCTAAATTAATGTTAAGTCATTAAGTAAATATTTTTGTTCAAATAAATTCAGAGAAATTCCTTCTCTGAAATCTTTCAGACTGGTGGGATATTTTTTTTTATTAAGTAATTTAAGTTTATTTAATAATTTTGGGGGGGGGGTGGTGGGATGGGGGTGGATTCGAGGTGAGGTGATTAACACTAAAACAAATGACTGCTCTGCCCCTGTCCGTGCTACCGGTTGAAATGTCGTCACCACGTGACCAGATGGTCGAGGCATGTGGCTTGCATTTCCGGGCGTGTGGATCTCAAGGCCACGTGTGGTCAAGATGACTTTGGAATGCCAAACGTTGTTTTCTTTCAACCAACTTCCTGTATATCCCATGCGCGCGCATGGTTTACATCGAAGCACACCACAAGGTGACCACGTGGTGCAAAACGTCGAATCAACGTTGTGGGACGCAGACGTTACTAAGGAGTTGGCGAAAAACGAAGAAACGTTATTCCATCAATTCTAAACTTGTAAATTTTTGAGCTTCAAACACATATTTGATGATTTTGAAACTTTTGGATTCCACGAGGTTTTGATCAATGATCTTATGGCTCCACTTCCGATTCAAACATGGCGCTTGAAAAGAAAAAGAAACGAAAGTTCTTTTGATGAAGATGTGAAATGTAGGTCCAGCCAGATCGGGCAGGCGTTAATGGGTCAGAAATGAGTCTGCTTGAGTGGTCTTAAGTTTACTGTGCCATAATCATGTCCTGAATGTAGCATATTAACCACTCATGGTCTCTGCCAATAGTGAACGGGTCCACCTGGAGAGATCTCTCTAAAAACGTCAAAGATGTGTATTAGAATATAAAGTATCTACCATTACATCATTCGATATCTCATATTTTATCAATAGTTATTTCACATGATTGTCCTGTTGATCTTTAATTCTCCTTTTTAAAGAATTTTTACTCAGTCAGTAAACCATAACCACACTTATTTTTTTTTAAAATTTAATTTATTAGTTTATTTATGTATTTGTTCATTTATATATTTGTTTATTTATATTTTGGTTTGTTTATATTTCATTTCTTTCTTTCTATATTTCTTTCTTTATATATCTCTTTCTTTATCTATGTTTTCTTTATATATTTCTTTCTTTATATTAGGACTGTTAACAATTAATTTACATTTAATCTTTAACTTTTGAAAAATTAAAGATTAATTAATCGTTAACTTCGATTAAAGCCAAATATTAAAATTTATTATATCATATGTAAACACTTATTAAAACGTTCTTGTTGAAAATCTAAATAACACTGGAATGTCTCCTTTATATGTCATCTTTTAACCAACTACGCAAAAAGACAAGTGTGTTGACATTATTTGGTTAAAGTGATGAGGGGTTCTAATTGACAATATAACTATCCGAGCTGAACAATCATTCACATGGAACTGAGGTAACTGGTATGCACAAAACGGTCTTGGCAAGCAATGACATTATAGGATATCGGTGTTCATTAAATGTCCACCATTGTAGAGGGTTAATGGATTCAAGAAATTCCATCTCCATTTTGAAACGCAGTAATTCACCAGAAAAGATCTCGTCATTTTCTGTCTGCGTCAGATTCCATTACTGCCATTAACTTAACACGCTTTGGTTTGACAAGTGTTAGAACCATGGTAGGCAAACTTTTATCAACATTTTGCACATTCCCGTCAGTCAATAGTTTAAAACCAAAATGTTCTTGTAATCGTAAGGAAATTTATTATTTATCGGCAGCTATTTTGTTTTTACTTTTTGACTTCCAATAATTTGAAAGTGATGGGTCGATTAATCGTTAAAAAAATTATTTATTCGTTAAATTTTTTAACGATTAATCGATAAAGTAATCGTTAATTTTCGCAGCCCTACTGTATATATCTATTTCTTTATATATTTCTTTATTTAAATATTTGTTTGAAGTGCGACCCAAATACACGTCAATGCTGGTATAGACGTTTACTGAATAATATCAACAGCAGCATTATAGTATTGGTGTTACAGGGCAAAGATAATCTCAAATTTAAGTTTGTAATTCATTAGTAATCATTAATTGTTTATCAAAATAAATAATTAAAAACTAATCTTAGAATTAATGCCTTTCATAATGTCAAAAAATTGTATTTGCTTCTTTCCTTTAACTGTGTTTGTTCTGTGCCTCTAAAATTAGTTATTTAAATTATTTATATTATATTTTATTAATGAGTTTTCTCCTCTCATTTTTCTTATTTCTTTTTTTATTTTACCACGTCTGAAACGGTCACCAACGGAAAAGGGGCCTAGCGGTGAGTTGAAATATAAGAACCACTCAAGAAATTGGATCCCTGACACCGGATGTTTACTAAAGTTGATATGAATGTGTTGTTTGTACACAAAGCAATTTTTGAGGTGGTCCTACAATTATCTGTTACTCTGAATGCCTTAGACTTTGGACATTTCTTTTCCTAACGTTTGAATAAATACCTGAATGTCTATCATCCAGATATGGACGCCTGTTTATGTAACCTGGAGCCGCGTCCAAAAATCTCAATTATCATTTTTGTGCTCAGAGGACCAAAAGAAAAACAACACATAAAATGTGTATCGAACAGCATGTTTCTATCTTTATTACAAGAGTAGTGCTTTGGCATGGATTGGATGTTGGTATTAGTTGTTTTTTGTAGAACTATTAGAATTGAGGAAATTTCCCTTTTTCTGTATCAACATTCATCAAAGCTACGACTCATGACGCTTTGACACTCCGCACGCATCCACGCTCACTCCACACGCATCCATGCTCACTCCACACGCATCAACGCTCACACCACAAACATCCACGCTTACTCCACACACATCCAGGCTCACTTCAAACGCACGTTCTCTCTACGCACATCCACGCTAAATCCACACCTTCCACGCTCACTCCACACGCTCACTCCACACGCTCACTCCACACGCTCACTCCACACGCTCACTCCACACGCATTCACGTTCACTTCACGCACAACCACGCTCACTCCACACGCTCACTCCACACGCTCACTCCACACGCTCACTCCACACGCTCACTCCACACGCTCACTCCACACGCTCACTCCACACGCTCACTCCACACGCTTACTCCACACGCATTCACGTTCACTTCACGCACAACCACGCTCACTCCACACGCATTCACGTTCACTTCACACACAACCACGCTCACTCCTCACACATCCACGCTCACTCCACACACATCCACGCTCACTCAACACGCTCACTCCACACGCTCACTCCACACGCTCACTCCACACGCTCTCTCCACATGCATTCACGTTCACTTCACACACAACCATGCTCCCTTCACACACAACCACGCTCACTCCACACACATCCACGCTCACTCAACACGCTCACTCCACACGCTCACTCTACACGCATTCACGTTCACTTCACACACAACCACGCTCACTCCACACGCTCACTCCACACACATCCACGCTCACTCCACATGCATCAACGCTCACAACACACACATCCACGCTTTCTCCAAACGAAAAATCACGCCGCTCCCTCCCCAGCCGCAGTTATCGATCGGTTATCATCGGCAATCAGGTGTGGCGTATTTAGAGGCACTCACTCTCTCGTTGCGTCACGTCTCCAGTATCGTCTTGGTGCGTGAACTTACGGACTAGGTCATCTCATGACCTACTTTTATAACGCTATTGACAGATCCCCGATTAAAATGTCATGTTTAACCTCTCTACTATCCCTAAAACTCTACATTTTTCTTTCCCCATTGAGAGCGTCACATCCATAATGAAATTTGTGTGCAAGTTCAAGGTTACATTCTTTACGCGGGTCCGTGTACTATGTGAATTTTAAAAATCTATTTGACTTATACTGACTGCACATCAACCGTGTACACTTCTTTTAACGCACTTACCTGCTGTGGCGACATCGTACCCACAATATATCATAAGCATAGACACAGCATAACCAGAACATAACCAGAACATAACCAGAACATAACCAGAACATAAAAAACAATAGACCAACGCCATGCACACACAAATCTCTATCCCCTGTGAACACCAAAGTTAAGATGAAATCGAGCACTTATTTGTTTGTGTCATACCGATAACAGTATATTTCCAGCACTCATATAGCTATGCCAGATAAAATTATATTTCCAGCACTCATATAGCTATGCCAGATAAAATTATATTTCCAGCACTCATATAGCTATGCCAGATAAAATTATATTTCCAGCACTCATGTAGCTATGCCAGATAAAATTATATTTCCAGCACTCATATAGCTATGCCAGATAAAATTATATTTCCAGCACTCATATAGCTATGCCAGATAAAATTATATTTCCAGCACTCATATAGCTATGCCAGATAAAATTATATTTCCAGCACTCATATAGCTATGCCAGATAAAATTATATTTCCAGCACTCATATAGCTATGCCAGATAAAATTATATTTCCAGCACTCATATAGCTATGCCAGATAAAATTATATTTCCAGCACTCATGTAGCTATGCCAGATAAAATTATATTTCCAGCACTCATATAGCTATGCCAGATAAAATTATATTTCCAGCACTCATGTAGCTATGCCAGATAAAATTATATTTCCAGCACTCATATAGCTATGCCAGATAAAATTATATTTCCAGCACTCATGTAGCTATGCCAGATAAAATTATATTTCCAGCACTCATGTAGCTATGCCAGATAAAATTATATTTCCAGCACTCATATAGCTATGCCAGATAAAATTATATTTCCAGCACTCATGTAGCTATGCCAGATAAAATTATATTTCCAGCACTCATATAGCTATGCCAGATAAAATTATATTTCCAGCACTCATATAGCTATGCCAGATAAAATTATATTTCCAGCACTCATATAGCTATGCTAGATAAAATTATATTTCCAGCACTCATATAGCTATGCCAGATAAAATTATATTTCCAGCACTCATATAGCTATGCTAGATAAAATTATATTTCCAGCACTCATATAGCTATGCCAGATAAAATTATATTTCCAGCACTCATATAGCTATGCTAGATAAAATTATATTTCCAGCACTCATATAGCTATGCTAGATAAAATTATATTTCCAGCACTCATATAGCTATGCCAGATAAAATTATATTTCCAGCACTCATATAGCTATGCTAGATAAAATTATATTTCCAGCACTCATATAGCTATGCCAGATAAAATTATATTTCCAGCACTCATATAGCTATGCTAGATAAAATTATATTTCCAGCACTCATATAGCTATGCTAGATAAAATTATATTTCCAGCACTCATATAGCTATGCCAGATAACAGTATATTTCCAGCACTCATATAGCTATGCTAGATAAAATTATATTTCCAGCACTCATATAGCTATGCTAGATAAAATTATATTTCCAGCACTCATATAGCTATGCTAGATAAAATTATATTTCCAGCACTCATATAGCTATGCCAGATAAAATTATATTTCCAGCACTCATATAGCTATGCTAGATAAAATTATATTTCCAGCACTCATATAGCTATGCCAGATAAAATTATATTTCCAGCACTCATATAGCTATGCTAGATAAAATTATATTTCCAGCACTCATATAGCTATGCTAGATAAAATTATATTTCCAGCACTCATATAGCTATGCCAGATAACAGTATATTTCCAGCACTCATATAGCTATGCTAGATAAAATTATATTTCCAGCACTCATATAGCTATGCTAGATAAAATTATATTTCCAGCACTCATATAGCTATGCTAGATAAAATTATATTTCCAGCACTCATATAGCTATGCCAGATAAAATTATATTTCCAGCACTCATATAGCTATGCCAGATAAAATTATATTTCCAGCACTCATATAGCTATGCCAGATAAAATTATATTTCCAGCACTCATATAGCTATGCCAGATAAAATTATATTTCCAGCACTCATATAGCTATGCCAGATAAAATTATATTTCCAGCACTCATATAGCTATGCTAGATAAAATTATATTTCCAGCACTCATATAGCTATGCAGATAAAATTATTTTCCAGCACTCATATAGCTATGCCAGATAAAATTATATTTCCAGCACTCATATAGCTATGCCAGATAAAATTATATTTCCAGTACTCATATAGCTACGCCAGATAAAATTGTGCGTCCGGCAATCTTCTGTCTCTGCCAGCTTAAGTCTTGATTCTAGTACTGGTCACGTCCCTGGTAAGTTCCTCGTCAAACTCTGACGTCACGTCCGATCAATGTCTGGTTCTAGAGATCAATATTAATTGTAGCCTCCGTCTGCCCCTCCCCCCAGTCCCCCGCTCCTCCCCCGGTCCCCAGCCCCGCGACCCAATCCCTCGGACAAGACAGTATACTTTAAAACAAGCTTAGCTTTCGCTTTCGCTGCCGCGCAGTCTCGGTGGGGTGGGGATCAGGACTGGGGTCTTGTCTGGAGGCGTGTCTTTTATCTAGGTCCCAGCCCGCTCTACGGCAAGTCCAGGGAGTGCCCTGAATGGAAGTGTGTACACACACGTGTGGTTGTTGTTACGTCTGGTTTGTGTTGTTGTTTTTTTGGTGGATTTTATGATTCATATAATTCAAGTTCTTCATTAACAAGTATAATGCGTCAAGCAATCCAATGACTCTTTTCTAGACATCTCACCACCGTGACTTAATGGTCTCCAACGCTATAACACAGAAATCTCTTACTCTAATATCTCCACATGATATTCTAACAAGATGGAACTTTCCTAGTTCCTGCAGTCTACCTCTAACCAGTCTCTCCGTGTCTCTATCAATACTAAATCTGCATCGCTTAGTCTCCGTCTCTTGTGTGTCTCCCGTGTGTGTCTCACGTGTGTGTCTCGCTACCTCCACTCAAGCCTATATTTAGGCCTTCCGTCGACTCATGACCTCATGTGAGTGACCAGATCATGAAAACGGGTGAATTCACTTCAACTCCCGTTCACAACAGTTCACAACATTTCCCAACAGTGATTCTCATACCTTGACAGTTGTTCAGAATAGGGTGTATCTTGTACGGGATATGTTTGTTGTTGTATCAACTGTGGGATCAGTTCACGATGTGTTGAGGTGTCCTCTTGGTGTGCATTTAAGTGGTCAAAACTGACCGCGGTCGTCAACTTAATGACGTCACTTACAGCTGTTTATAACTTATATATTCATCTCACCTGCAGCCGACGACCCGAAACATTAACGGGCACATAATGTTCCCTTTCATGTGATGTGAAGACGGCAAATGATAAAGTCGTAACATCAGAGAGTTCAACAATTTATGCAATTAAAGAAGATAAATTTGCTGCTGCGGGTAAAATACGACACCGATATCGCACAGTATTTGCCTTATCACGTTTTTATTACACTTTTCCTCTTAGTAGCTCACCGGCACCTCTAGTTGTTTGTTCGCCTGCAAGTGTCCACCTCTGCCTGGCTGTAGGAAGACACGCGAACTGACCGTCTACCGACAGAACCAACGTTTGACCCCCAACACCACCCCACCTTCTAATTACTTCCACGCATTTAAATAGACTGCTCCCCCCCCCAAACCGTCGCCCCTTCCGCCTGACGATGACGATGTTGTCACGTGATCCCAGATATCTGACACCCGGACTACGGAAGGCTTTCAAAGAGGGCGGAATCGATCAGATGGCCGAGTAGGGTGGGGGGGGGGAACGACTCGTGTCACGGCATGTCATCCTCTACCCCCAGGTCCCCCACCCACCACCCCACAACCCCACCCCACCCCTCACCCCCAACAACTTCCATACATTGCCTTCTTTTGACCAGAATGGGATGCTACATTCCCCGCGTTGGTCTAAAAATGACCATGGTGGTTAAGTTTCAATGATTTCTTCAAACATTTATGCCACATCCATCCTCTATTTATTCTCTATTTTACGTAATCTTCTGACACATTCTGAATGATCTTTTCTGTTGTTTGTCAATGGCGCTCAGGCCTTGCCCTTTAAAATATCATAATCTCACGCATGCGCGGAGTCGACGGAAACCAGCTGAATGGAGTGTACCAGCTGTAGACTTGCGTGATCTCATTCATAGCATCATGGTTACCCTATGATAGCTTCTTTGCTACCCTGTGATGGCGTCGTAGCTACCCTATGATAGCTGCATTGCTGCACTTTGATAGCGTCGTAGCTACCTTATGATAGCTTCATTGCTACCCTATGATAGCTTAATTGCTGCACTTTGATAGCATCGTAGCTACCCTAAGATAGCATCATGGCTACCTTACGATAACTTCATTGCTACCCTATCATAGCAACATGGCTACCCTATGATAGCTTCATTGCTACCCTATGATAGCTTCATTGCTACCCTATGATAGCTTCATTGCTACCCTGTGATAGCTCCATTGCTACCCTATGATAGCTTCATTGCTACCCTATGATAGCTTCATTGCTACCCTACGATAGCTTCATTGCTATTCTATGATAGCTTCATTGCTACCCTATGATAGCTTCATTGCTAGCCTATGATAGCTTCATTGCTACCCTATGATAGCTCCATTGCTACCCTATGATAGCATCATTGCTATCCTATGATAGCTTCATTGTTACCCTATGATAGCTTCATTGCTACCTATGATAGCATCATGGCTACCCTACGATAGCTTCATTACTACCCTACGATAGCTTCATTGATATCCTATGATATCTTCATTGCTACCCTATGATAGCATCGTAGCTACCCTATTTATGCCATCGTTTTTTTTTAAATTAAATTTAAAAATTTACAAGTTGCTATTATTGCCAAAGCAGCAAACTGCTCCATAAGACTATGTCATTATTAAAATAACAACCCATAGCTTAAGCAATTGGTTTAAAATTAAGTAATTCACTGTAAAATAGTTTATTAAAATCATTTTTTTCAGTGGCAACAAGTTTTTCTTTACGGCATTTTTTTAAAAGATAGAACACACACACACACAAACCCTTACCCCAAACTTTATTTAAAATTGTTCAGTTTTATATCATAAACATTTATATAGATTTTTAAGCTCTTTTTTAAAGAAAGCAATCTCGTAATTAAAGAAACCGTTACTATAAATCCTTTATGAATGAGACATAACTAAAAGAATCAACATACATAATTTGCAATGTATGTCACGTGCCATCTGTCCTGTCCGTGACGCTACTTATTTTAGAAA
The DNA here is from genome assembly GCA_944989445.1 of Ampullaceana balthica. Lineage (NCBI taxonomy): Eukaryota > Metazoa > Mollusca > Gastropoda > Lymnaeidae > Ampullaceana > Ampullaceana balthica. The sequence continues at coordinate 713,148 of CALYLW010000233.1, read as the reverse complement.
GCAGAGCACCAAATTACTGCACCGAAAAATTACTCTTTTCGAACGTTCCACATATAATCGTGCAATATGAAAATAAATGAAACATAAAAATAAATAAATTAATGAAAGTTCTGTATTACATTATTTTTTATTATGATTTGATTTTTTTCAAAATAAATAGATTTCAGCTGAAATGTATTTATTTTGAAAACTTCCGTTATTTTTGACGGGTAATATACTAGTGTTCATATATAATACGCTGCGCAAGACAATCCAAAAATACAAAATTGTAGGTATATGTCGTAAAATATGTTTAATATAATGCGCACTGATCATGAATATGTTTATAAAAAGTATTGTCCAAAAAATACGCACCTTATTGCGCGACAGGAAAGGTTGTTCAATATAATACGCACAACTATAGCAAAAAATTTTAACATGTTACATAGATATAAATGAAGATAATCTAATTGTTATCGTCGGCACGACTCTGCCTGCAAAATTCAGCACGCTAGCTTACGAGTAAGTGGGTTAAAAATCGATCCAAAGTTTTTTTGGCACCGCCCGCCTCAAGCCGACACCACAAGTTAATATAAAGGGTTTAAAAAGTGTAGCGATGGATTGTAAGATAAAATTATGATTTGCGCTTTTTTAAATCGCGTTTTTTCTCTCTAGTCAGCCCACTTCTATATAATGAAAAAGTGCCGCGAATGACGGACCGTCCCCTACTTAAGCAATTTCTTTGCCACTGCCCGCTTAGTGGACTTAACACGACTAAAAATTTTTTAGCAATTATTATTACCGGTATACTAAAAATGTTGAAAAATTAAGAATTACTCCCCTATTGTATGCTGAAAAAACCTGTTTTCCCGAAAACTTGTCTAAATATAGTAACATTACGTTATGCGATATGACGTTTTCCAATCTGAGGTAAGTCAAGAACTTTACCAAAATATGGAACTTCTAACCATTCTTTGACTACCGCCATTCGAAAACAGAGTTGTCTACGAATTATTTCGA